>PVLA01010036.1:0-68061 GCA_004027455.1 Hydrochoerus hydrochaeris
AAACACCCAGTGGAGGCTCCAGGCAGGGGTTGGGCAGTGCAGTTTCCACTGTAAGAGAGAAGCTGAGGGCCAAGCAGGGGCTGCTGTGGGAGGAAGAGGTTTGCAGTGGGGAGAAGCGGGAAGAAGAGGACTTCCATGCCGGATGAGGATGCATGTACCTTTGGTGAAAATCACCTCTCTCCATCTGGAACTCCAGAGAGTGGGTCAAGATGAGAAACTTACAGCCAGAACTGGGAGGAGTCAGGTTCAGGGGTCACTGCTATCCTGGACATGAGTGGGACTCCCAGACAGCAGCCGGTGGGAGGAAAGGGTGCCGAGGGCAGGAGAGCCAGGAGACATGGACAGAGAAGCATCCAAGGGCATGCAGGACACAGTGACAGAAGACATGAGAGGCAGCTGGAGGCTGGTGCCCAGCCTGGGGAGGCTGCTGGGACCACAGCAATAATATCACAGTGACAAAGATCTCATGTGTGCAATCCTTTTGCTCTTGAGCTAGGGATCTGGTGTGGATTAGTTACTTTCTACTGATGCTTCCAAGAGCTTGCTGGGGGCCATTTACAGAAAACAAAGAGCAGCTCAGCACTCAACCTACTCAAGCCTAGCTCTGGATCCATATACCTCTTTAGCCACCAACTATGACTGAGGGTGGTCAGTATTTGCTGACTGGTCAGTGATCAACATGTCCCATGGGGAAGGGGTTTCTAGGAGTCAGAGGGTGACCAGGTGGAGGCAGATGACCACACCTCCAGCTGGGAAGAGTGGTAGGGAGGGGAGTCTGGCCAGGGATCCCACAACTTCCTCCAGGGGCTGGCCCGGGCTGCTAAAACAGGAGCCACCCATCTGAGCGGAAGGATCTAGAAGGGTACAGCGGGGGGGTCAGAGCCCGGAAGGACCTTTAATTCTCATTTGGCCTTTAGAATACAAACTTGGAAAACAATGACTACTGAAAGAGAGTTGATGACTAAAATTTTTGACTGTTGCTAAATTTACACTCAGGGTGGAGTAGGCATAATGACATTCAATGTGTAAACTTTGACTAACACCACCAATCTCACCGTTATAGCCCAGTTCCCTACTTAACTCCTTTTCCTACTTTCACCCTGAAAGGGGGCCCTGTCTTTTAAAAGCCTTGGCATGGGAGAAAAATCAAATAATAACTTCCAACCCAAGGAGGCCTTAGAGGTAAATGAGATCCCCATTTAGTAGACCATTAGTACCTAATACCTATCCTAGAGAGAGCAGGGTTTAATTCAAAGGAATCAACAAAAATCATTACCAGGATCACCCAACACCCTGCCCAAGTGTAACACTGTCTTCAGTTCTCACCCAGTCCTTGTTAGGAAAACATCCTGAGACCTGCCTCCTTCTCCAACATTCCCTCTCAGGAGCTTGGTCTTCCTTAGTTCTATGGGGAAAATTTCTCTCCACAAGAACAGTTCCTGGCACACAGAAGACAACTCCATAGAGATGTGCTGACCCTATCACCCTAGACAGCAGCTCACTCTTGTCACTGTCCAGGGACTCAAAGGCCTCCCCAGAGTCCTCAGAGTGCTAACAGCCACCCTTCCAATGGTTGCCCTTTTGCATGTAACTTGTGCCATAGTTTATCGCTTGGTTCTAGAGGACAGTATAGGAACTGGCCAGAAAGGGCTTCTTCTAAGCATGTATATGGAGCCCTTTCAAGTTTGGAAGAATCTTTCATCATCATCATCATCATCATCATCTGCAGTGCTGGGCCTCATGTATGCTAAGCAAGCACTCTACCATTAAGCTAGGTGCCCAGTCCACTGAACAACACTGGCATGACACCCCAAATTCAAACCAGACTAGGGGTGGTGTACACCTAGCTCCAGCTCTGCTGCCGGGGCTGGGGCACCTGTCACTAACCATAGAGGTGCTTGCAGCTTCCTCCAGGCATGGAGGTGGCTTTGTTTATTCATCACAGATGAAGTGCCTTACTTGCCTACAATGTAAATTCCTTCTTGGGAGAAAAGTATTTCTACAAAAATTCATCGAATTTAACAACCCTTCATGACATGCACATTATGTGTGTATGGATCTGTTTTTGTCTATGTTTGCTCCCTTTCTCTTGGGGCCAGCATTCCAGTGTTCCTTGGGGATCCTTCTTTACCAATTCCCAGCTCTGTGGAGATACAGAGCCCAGAACTGGTGGGGAGAGAGGGGGAGCGAGACAAGCAAAGAAATGTCATATCTAACAAGTTCACTCTGGCCTCCTTGGGTTCCTTACACATGTGAACCCATAAAATCTCTTTACCTTTGGTCTTATCTGCAGGATCCCTCACTGATACCCGTACAAGCACTGTGCTGGGCACTGGATTGGGATCCCAAGATAACAAAGGATCCTTGTCACTCAGGGGCTCTCTAATCCTGCACCAGATGGACAGGCTCATGTAACTGTCACAGCATTACCTCCAGCTAAAAGCTAAGATGGGGCCACAGAAATCATCTCCCACCCCCAAGTATCTACCCACCTCTTCCACTGGTACCCTAATAAGCTCCCAGCCCCCTACTTTATCAGGAAATAGCTCAAGGCCATACGCCACTACTAACACCTTGCATAAACAAATCTCCCTGGGCTCCATTTCCTCATCTGTAAAGTGATAAAAATGCCACCTATATCTGGGTTGACGGCCATAGACAGGTGCTACAGCAGCCAGACCTCACAGGAAGGGTGCTTAGTGTGACAAAGGACAGGCCACCTCTGAGTCTGGACCATAGAAGTGCCCCATGGGTCTGGAGGTTTCTTTTGGGGGACAGAGGCCCCCACAGAAATGGCTCCTCCACAGGATTCCCAAGATGCCAGAGACTGAGGAGGATTTTAGTCCAAGATTTTCCTCCCATATCCAGAGCATCTGCTGCTTACAATTAGGGCCATTTGCCCTAACAGGAGATGGTGTCCAGGACGAAAGCTAACCCCACAGTGGCTTTTAACCCACACAGCAGACAGGGCCCTGGGTCACACTGGACCTCCCTTGCTGTGGGCCACGCCCCACATCTCTGCCACAGGGAAGCTGGTGTCCTGGCCTGTCCTGCCATCAGGGGACTACTGTGCTTGAGACAGCAGGTCCAGAGCAATCCCTGGGTCTGCCCTGAGTAAAGTTGGGCCAGTGCTCAGCAGCTACTGCCTAAAGACTCTGAGGGTCTCCGCCTCCTCCTGGGCCTAGAAGGTGAGGCCACAGCCAGGGTGAGGTTGGAACCAAAATGAAGGACTGACCCACCTGACAATATGCCTTTCAATTCCTCATTTCCTTCCCCAAACTTCCAGCCAGGAGGGCGTGGCACAGTTCATATACCTTCTGCACAAGAGGCAAAGATTGAAGCTGAGAAGATGTCATCTACAGTCACTGTTCCAGCCCCACCATCTACCACCCACCATCACCAGCAGTGCTGTTGGCCACCAGCACCTACAGAAACACCTTTGTGGGGACTCCCCTGCCTCCACATCCACACCCTCTCCTAAGACGCTGTTCAGCAGCTCTGAATTACAAAATCAATTACCCCAAGGAGGAACTCAGCCAGGCAGGCACTAGAATAAAGACGGCAGATAATTCCCACTGGCAGGTAATTGCTCCCCAGAGAATTTCAGATAATAAAAGAGGAATCTAAAAGAAAGCATTTTCCCCCAGAAAGGAAGGGGAAGAATGCATGTAGATAAACAGAAGGCTCTTTCCTTCCTGCTTCCTGCCCCTCATACTTCATCGGCTGTGTCTCTGCAGGGTGGACCACAGTGAGGCTGCAGGAATCATGGGGCCTGGCATGGAAGTCAGGGGGACCCAGTGCTAGAGTGTTGGGTTCTCTGAGGACATCTGACTCCTGTGTCCTTGCTTGGCCTGGGATAAGGACAGCCTCAAGGCTGCTAGTACACATGGGCTCAGAGCACAGAGCTGGCAGGTCACCTCTCTATTCTATGTAGCCATCTCATCCCCCAACAAGGCCAAAAGCTCTTTAAAAGCAGGTCCCTGGCTGTCACATCCTGCCCTTCCTCACCACCTGGCCCTGGTTACCCCCATACATGATCTGCCGCTGGATCTAGATGGTGACACAAAGGGACAGATCACTGATTCATATGTAGCCAGTTACAGAGCCCTCTGGGTCTTGGTCTCTTTAATTGTAAAGTAGGACAAAAGCATCAAGCTATCACACAGATGTCCACAATGCCATGTCTCTAAGGGTGTCACAAAGGCTTGCAGACTTCTCAGCAGGTTTCCCTACAGTGAGGCTTCTCAGATCCCTGAAAACTGCTCATGGGGACTGGGTCTCTACAAGAGCACATGAAGCAGCCTTTTCCTAGCACCTGTTCAGCCAGACATCTTACCTGTCTGCCAGTCTATGGGACAGAGGTGGCAATGGTTGTAGACATACGACATGACAAGGACATAATAAGACATTTAGGGGGATATGCAGAGCCCATAGGAGAAGCTTATCAAGGACACAGGGCTTTTGATAAGTTTTGAAGAAAAGGGGAGGGACTCTTGGGCAGAGACAGGGGAAGGGACATTCCCTGTAGCAAGAATAGAGGTAGAGAGCTGGGGCACACTGGTCCTGGCTATTATTCTCCAAAAATAAGGAAGGACAGAAAGACAGGATGGGGAGAGTCTTCAGACAAAAAAACGTGCTGAGATTTTATTGAAGGTCCTTGGGTAAAAAGAATGGCCTCCTTATATGTATTTCTCATGTGCCAAGCATTGTGTGAAGCATGATTCTTACAACACTCCTGCAAAGCAGGTTCTCTTTGTCCCTTGCTTTGGAGCCAAGAGAAGTGGCTGCTTTTTCTATTCATTCAGCTAAGTGGCTGGGCAGGGGCCTCTGAAGCTGACAGCACATCCATTTCGGATGTAGCCACTGTGTTTCGCAACCCCAGAGCCATCAACACCACTGAAGTGTACAGTACATCTGCTGATCCCTTGTTATCTGAAGCCTCTCTCCATGCCTTGATTTTTTATTTATATTCCACTGGACAGCTCTTTCCAACTATATATATAGGTCATTTGTTCTAAATTTTTAAAAAGGAGTCTTTGCCAGGAGTGGACAAGAAGGTATGAAAGCACAAGTTGGCATTGAAAGAAACGTGGCCAAAGCCATCGACATCCTCAACAAGATTTATGCTCCAAGCACGTGGCCATCGCTTGATTTAGGGCTTGCGGAGCAGTGCTGTGAGGAGTGGCCCTCTCAGGGGAGGGAGGCACCACCACCATCATCAAATATCTCCAAATATCGCCTCAATCACAGTAAAGAAGGCACCAGGCCCCTTCCTGCCCTTGCCCTGGAAAGGAAGTGAAATTATTTGCCCTAATCCAGTTAGGTAATTAAGTAGACAATGCAAAGAGAAATTCCAGCAAGGTTATAAATACTTAAAATCCCTGCACTGAGGTTGTCAACAACAAACAGGAAGTGAGGTGGCGGTGGGGCCCGCCAGGGCCCTGTGAGGTGTGTCTCCATGAGGGTGGTTTATAATTATAGGCACTTACCCCGCAGCTCCAGCTCCGTGATAAGCACTTTACAGGCATTACTTCACTGAAACCTCCAAACAACCCAACTCCGTGACACAGGTGGCACTATTATCCCCTCTTGATGGAAACTGAGGTGCAGGCAGTGAAATGACCTGCTGGAGGGCACATATTGGCAAGTGACAAAGCCAGCTGGAACCTCAAACTCACATGTGCCTCTTCCAAGTCCCTCTGCTCCTTCCCCAGCAGCATGCCCAGGATAAAAAGGGGCTCTAGGAATGGCTGGGCCAGATGGGGAAACCGAGGCAGCATTGAACATCTCCCAGCCTCCTCAGCATCTTGCCTCCCAAACTCAGGTGACCTGGGCTACAGCTGTGGTGGGGAACCAGGCGAGCTGAGGAAAAGTGACTTTGCAGTGCTGTTTGTGGCATCTGGGCAGTTGTCCTAGGGCCGACTGCAGCTCTGCACATGCACAGGGGCCTTGGTGCATATGGAAGAGAGGGAGGGAGGAACTGAATGAACCTGAGGCTTGAGTGAGTTCTCCTTCCACTGCCTGCACAGGCAGAGCTGTGTCAACACATGCTCATCCTGGGACCTACACCCAGGATGTGGTTGACAGGAGGATACTGGGAGGAAGGAAGGAAGGAAGGAAGACTTCAACGAGCTTAGAGTCTTTGTCTCTATTAACTTCTTTCTCTACTCTTCAAAGTCACCCCCTTAAAAATCCATATTCAAGCTGGGTGTGGTGGCTCACACCTGTCATCCCAGCACTTGGGACGCTGAGCAGGAGGATGGTTGTGAGTTCAAGACCAGCCTGGGCTATAAAGTGAGCTCAAGGCCAGCCTGAACTGCATAGTGAGACCCTGTCTCAAAAGACAAAAGAAAAAAAAATCCATATTCAGAAACCTTTTTGTCTGGGCCATTTGAATCCCTGTATTGCTTTACAAGAAAGTAAGTGATTCACAGTTTCTCTAATTTAGATGTTTCCCAATGCATAACAGCCTGCAACAGAGGCAGTAAACTCAGAGTATCCCAAGGCCACTGCCAAGTGATCTTCTTAACTAATAATAATGCAAATAATAAGCAATAATAAAAACACTAACATTTATTGTATGTTTGCCATGTGTAAACTGTGTACTCTGTTCTCTCCTCCCCACATCTAATTTTAACCTAACAGCTACCCTAAGATATAGGTATTACTGCCCCCGATTGACAGATAGGAACACTGAGGGTCAGAGAAGCAAAGCAACTTTACCTGAGGTTACACTGCTGGTAGTAGAGCAGCTTGGACTCAAATCAGAGCTGTCAGTTCACCCCAGAGCACATACCCACCCCAGATTCTCTGATCTGCTAGGCTCCTGTGTGGTGGAGGCTGGCCATGTGGCTCTTCTCCCACCTCTGATTCTAAGTCCAGGATTCAGTGGCCACTGAAAGACCTCTGGTCCAAATCTCAATCAACATCTTTTTGGTCACTCCACTCAAAGCAAAGTGTTGTTAGCACCCCCACCCCAGCCTTAAAGGTGCCTGGGGCTTGGGGGACAACACTGGAGGAGGTGTGTGTAACAGGGATGAGTTAATATTAACCCCCAAAAAGCCAACAAGCAGAGCTGGGGATGTAGCACAGCAGTAGAGTGCTTGCCTAGCATCCACAGGGTCTTAAATTCAATCCCAGTCCTACAAAAAAAGAAAAGAAGCCAACAAGCTCCAGGAAATGGGCAGAGATAGGCTCAGGGCTGGCTGGGAAACCACATCTTCTAATGTCCACTCCTCTCATGGACTCTGGATACAGCCATACCTGCTCCGCTCTGCCCACCACTCCTGCCTCTGGCAGCTCGAGGGCCATGTTGGACTGGGGAAATGGACAGTGAGGCCAGTGTAAAAGAAGACATCCCTTTCTCAGCCTCCCCTACTTAATCACACCCAGCTTCCCCATATTTATACTTTCACAATTCCTCAGAAGACAGCCAAGTTGCCAGAGGGCAAAGTGAGAGTCTCTGATGCAGCAGAAGTCAGGAAGACCTGCCTTCAGACCCTGCCCAGCTGGGTGACTCTGGCAAGTCACTCAGTTTCCTTGTCTATCACGAAAATCAAAACAAATGGGTGAATGCTCAGAAAGCCTTCAGCCTGGTGCCTGGCCCGCAGGAAGACCTCAGACAGATGTGAACTACCAGACACCTTCATTGCAGCCCAGAGAGGTCATGTGCCTTGCGCAGGCTCACACAGCCACAGCAAGTGCTGACACCGGGTTCTGGCTCTGCTCCCAGCTCTTCCCTGATGCAGAAGCCCTCTCCTGCAAAGCTGAGAGACAGTGTTGCCCAAGTACTAATCACTCCCCAGAGGCTTCCCTGGGCCTACAGTTCATGGGCCAAGTACAAAGTCCCAACCAACAGGTTTGTTTTTCTTACATGCAAAAATCAACAAGTGGCTCACAGTGAAAGTTCCCAAACTTTGGAGTCCACCCCCAGCCAGAGGAGGGGTGACCTCATCGCTGTGACTAAGCTGACGCGGACGCCAGGAGGCCTCTCTGGGAACCTGCTGGTGCCCGACTCCAGGGAGCACAAGGCTGCAAAACTGGGGTTCTCTTGGCTCTCAGAGTAGGCAGGTTCTGCAAAAGGAGGGTGCTGCAGCCAAGGGTCAGGATGGGTCTGCAGGCCCAGGTATGAGTCCCTGCTAGAACTGGGTGTGAAGCCTTAGGTGACCCCAGGCCTCTGGCCACCCAGCTCTAACACACCAGGAGGCTTCTGCTGGGTTGGCAGCTGAGCTCTGGTTTAGCTCCCATCCTGCCCATCCAGGCCTTGAGCTCATGGTGGTGTAGCAGAGTTGATCAAGGCCCTGTGTTACAGGACAAGGCTCTGTGTTGCTGGGAAGCCGAGCCTGAGGGGGACCCCGGGTCAGGGAGCTCCTCCAGGCATGGAGCCTGGGGTTAGAGACACTAGAAGGGGGTCCAGTACAGGCCAGAGGAAGAGCCTTCTTCCAGAACCTCAGTCATTCTTGTTCTCTTAATTTGGGCCACCACAGAGTATGCAAGTCAGACAAACAAGACCGCCTAGTTTACAAACAAGAATCCAGACACATGGCCCACACCTGTCATCTCAGCATTCTGGGAGGCTGAGGCAGAAGGACCACAAGTTTCAGCCCAGCCTGGGAAACTTAGCAAGACCCTGTCTCAAAAGAAAAAGTAGAAAAGGATTGGGGGTATAGCTCAGTGCAGAGGGCCTGAGTTCAATCCCCAGTGCTGAGAGGAAAAAAAATTAAAATACAAGAATAAGCCAGGAAATCTGATACAGACTTTGCCCAGAGCTGACTGGTCCCAGAACTCAGAGACAACAGAAAATGGGGTCTCCCGATCACCATGGTGCAAGGCTCCAGAAGGAGAGAGAAGGATAGCCAGGGTGTCTTCCAAGAATTTAAAAAAAAAAAAAGTGGGGGCAACCCACCAGGGACCCTCCTGTCTCTCTCCCAGACAGCTTTGTTTCTCTTAATAAATATGTTCTGCTCTAAAAAGAAAGAAAGAAAGAAAGAAAGAAAGAAAGAAAGAAAGAAAGAAAGAAAGAAAGAAAGAGAGAGGGAGAAAGAAAGAGAAAGAAAGAAAGAAAGAAAGAAAGAAAGAAAGAAAGAGAAATCTGCTCTACAAAAGCCAAATACCATAAACACCTATAGCAAAGTTGGGGAGCATACACACCACTGCACAGCACCTCTGAAAAAGCAGGTAACCACTCTCAATGGCTCCCTATTGCCCACAGCATCAGGCTCGAGTTCTTTATTGCAGCATTTGATGTCCTCAATCTAGGGTCCCCTGGGCACTTTTCTACCTCACTCCTTTCATGGCCTTATCCCCTCCATGCTCCAGATGATTACAGCACCCCCTGCCCCTGCTGCTCCCCACCCCCACCGTGAGCCTTTGCCCTGGAACCTTGATTCCTTCTTGGCTTCTCCTGCCACCCTTGCTGCTTGCATAATAAAAACCTGCCCCTGTTGTTTCAACCAACCCCTTTCCCTCAGTAGCCTGTGGACTGGGATTGGGCTCCCTGCTCCCATGCAGGAGGCTGGGGAACACGCCACGGTCCTGCTGCTAAATGTTGGGAACAGTCTCCAACAAAACTTGGGGCTGTCCTCCGAGTGCAGGTTTCTAAAGCGGGCGGGCCAGTCTAGCCTCGGCAGTGGTCGCTGAGCCACTCAAGTGAGATAATGGAGCCAAAGGGCTCTGCGCAGCGTCAAGTATGACTCGAACCCAAGGGATTACAATGTCTATTTTTAACTCCCCACATCCTGGCCCAAAAACAAATCCCTCACACACCCTGCAGATCCCTATCAGGGGCTGACAGAGCCATTTGGGAATTCTCTCCTCTTGGAAGCAGCGCCAGCTTTCATGGCGTCCCCTCTGCCGGGAAAGGGCCTGAGGTCCCTGCTCTGGCCATCACCAGCTCCCATGATGTCTGGCTGAGTCCTCACTGCTCCCAACAAACAGCCATTTCCTGGTGGCCTCAGTTGTCACATATTTTCCAGCCAGTGACAGCCAGGCAGGGTCACCACAGATGCTGAGAAAGGTCACTTGCTCATTTCCTCATTCATTTACCCCACATTCCCTCCCTGCCCCTCTCTGACACCATGAAGTCTGCTAAGGTCACCTAGAGGGGTCAGTCACAGGCACCTATGCTAGGATGCAGGTAGGTGGGGACAGATGAGCTGATAAAGCAACAGTGAGGAGTCATTTGGGAACAAAGTAATGATGGGAGGCCATGGGGCTCCAAGGAACCCTGCCAGCCAGCCCCCTCTGGGCAAGGAACTGGGAGACATCTAGACATGAACTCAGGTCATCCTCAATGCCCTGTCCCCTAGTACCGCCACTTTCCCTCAAACCTCACTCCAAGAGAGTTCATGATGCATACCAACCCCCATGTCCTAGAACACAGGTGGCCTTTCAGGTACCTGGCCCACCTGGTGGGGTGCTAGCTACATTCACATGGACTCTGCCCTTCCTGCTCACTCCTCTGCCCACTCTGGGGTGCTACCTGAGTCACTTTCATCAAAGGATGCTGGCTAGGAAAGTGAAAGCCACGCAAGAATCTCAAAGAGAACAGCTTCGGGTGGAGTGGGGAGTGGTCAGGGGACAACCTCCTCCTAGCTGGCATGCTGAGCACTGCCATGGGCTCTGGATCCCAAGGGAGAGAAGAAGGGGAACAGGGAGAGAAGAGGGGGAGGTCACCAGCCACCTCTTGCTGCCTGGGTGAGATTTGCCAAGGGTCCCTCTCACAGCCTTGGCTGTGAAGGGAAGGTCACAGTGGAAGCTCTCAGTGGAAGGTCATGGGAAAGGCTGAGAGGGACACTAGCTTAAGAAGATCCTGTGAACAAAAGCATTTTATAAACCTGGGAGTTTTAGACAAATCATTTGGAATTTGGCATAAAATGTTGTCTTCATTTCTTACTGTCTTCCCCTCTGGCCCTGGGCTCCCTACACTCTTGGAACTCTGGGACAGATACTTCCCATGGTGGTTCCAACACAAATAACTCTGCAACCTTAGAAAAATCACATGGTCCCTCCATGGCCCTTGGGCCACATCTGTGCACCCCAGCACAGCCGCAATCACCCCTACACACCTTCCCTGAGTACCCTGCACACGTTCTCACGGGTTCCAAGGAATCAGATGAGTTCTGGTTCTTCTCACTCCAGACCTGAAATTCAGCCTGCAGGAGGGGACTAAGGATGGCTTTGCCATACCTGCTTCTAAGTCTGTCCATCTTTGATGCCACAAAGCCAGAACAGGCTTTTAAAAAGCAGATCAGGGCCACAGCATGGGGCGTGGAGAAAATGGAACATTAAGGCCAAGCCCAGTTCAAAGCCAGTCCAAAGCCACAAAGCTGGATGAGCATTTACTAGAACAGGGAAGGCTCTGGTCAGGCCCCACCCATTATGTGGGCACCAAGATGAGATGCACAGCCAGGTCTGCGGCCTGAAGAAGCTCAGAGCCCATGGTAGGAGACAGGTAAGCCCACATCGGAGCATGAAGCCAGGTGGTTAATACGAGCTGCCAACCGGCTCGGCATCGGGGCAGCTCACCCACAATGGTGTGATGAGGCCCAGTTGGAGGTGACACGTGCTGGGCCAGAGGGAACAAAGGTTCTAGGCAGCAATGCAGTGGCAGACAGAGAAGGGCCTTCGAGAGCCACAGGCAGAGACTGGGAAGCATAAGCCTGAAGAGCAGAGAGAGATGGGACAGGGAAGGGAGGTGGAGGCCTATTCCCTGGGCCAGGGAAGATGGCATGGGGTGGTGGGCTGGACAGGAAGCCACTCTCAGGGAAGGAAAAGGCTCATGCCAGAGCTGGGGAAGCTGAGGGCAGGAGCCTGGTCCAGACTGCAGCTAGGAAGCCGGGCTGCTGAGCCCAGCCTGGGCGTGGGGAACAGGCAGCTGCATTTCCTCAAGAACAGCTGGCTCAGGAAGAGCTTACAACCATCCAGCAGGGACACTGGCTGGGAGGCATGGAAGTCAGGGAAGGGTGAGGGAACCCAGGGGGAGACAAAAAGCCCTGTGCATTACTCCCACAGCCCCAGTCTCAGCCCAGGCTACTCCGGCTTGACAGGGAGACTCTAGTGGGCTGGTCTTAGAGCTCCAAGCCCCTCCTGGCTTCCATTCAGGACTCTCAACCAGGCCCACATCACTCTCTTAACAGTGTTCAGATGTAAGGGGCCAATTCACTGTGAGGTCAGCAGCCTCCCTCATCCTAGGCTTCCCTGACTATCTAACCCTCTCCCCCAGCTCCATCTGAAAGCATGCCCATAAGAGCCCTTCTACCTAGCATCTCGACAACATCCAGTGCAGCATCCTAGCCTCCAGCTCAACGCCTTGCCCATCTCTGAGTCCATCGAAGTTATCTCCTTCCCAGAAACACAGATTAAAGTATATAACCTGTGAAGGTCAAGGTTAGAAAGAACTCAAAGGTCTAGCTGAACAGCCCACACCCACCCCCTGCCCAGCCCTGCCCAGGACTGTACAGCTGGACAGTGGTCTAGGTCCTCCAGCTTCTAGGCAAGGACTCTGGCACCAAAGGGCAGGTGGACAGAAAAACAAGGCATGAAACAGTGTGAAGACTGCCTGACAACACTGTCAGGGGACCTGAGTTCAAATCTTGATTATAGCACCTCTCCCCTCTCCACTAGCTTTCTCACTCAAGCATTAAGGCTTGGGACATGTGCCTACAGCTTCCTGGACTTCAATGACCTTTTCTATAAAGTAGGTATTTAATGATTCTGTGTCTTCTGCAAGATCAAAGGGGATAAAGGCCAAATAAACATTCAGCCTGTAGCACAGCCTGGTTGCCCGGAGTGAGACGATTTCCCCTGAGCTGCACATAGAGGTCAGAGCAGACCTCCAGGGGGATGGGCGGATTTCTACCAGGTTGAAAATGCATGGCAAGCCCACCTCGTCCCCTCCCTCAGAGGTTTTGGCCCAGCATTTCCAGGTTGGGAAAGTCAAAGGCCACCATGGGAGAAAAAGACCAAGAAAGTATGTACAGGGGGCCTTGGCCATCTCTCCAGGGTCTTCCCATTCTAGCCAAGAAACCACGCACCAAGCCTCGTAGAAAGCAAAGGCTAGAAGCCTTGGGGCCTCATGCCCATCCACTTGTGAAGCTTCACCAGCCTCCTCTGTCCCCCAAGGCCCCATAACCCCAGATATCTACCTGGGGTACTCCCACACCCCATTCACAGCAGCAGTCTCCCTACTGGTGACAGTAACATCTTTTCTTTTTTTTTTTTTTTCTTTTTTGTACCAGGGATCGAACTCACTACCACGCACTTACAAGGCAGGGGCTTATACCGCTGAGCTAACGCCACAGCTGTAACTTCTTGTCTATCTTACAGCAAGGAAGAAGCCCCAGAAAGAGAAAGCAAGCAGCTCAAAAGAGTGAAGCCACGATTGAATTCAGACCTTTTGGGCCCTGATCCCAGGTTCCCTTCCTCAGAGTACTTTAGGGCTCTGATGTGAAAGAACAGTTGGAGGAGTTTTTCAAAAACACATCCCCAAGATCTGGAGTAGAGATGAAAAATTTGCACTACAGTTGCCCCAGTGCTGGTGATAACAGCATCCCAGCCCATACTACAGGCCACCATGCATATGTACACACACACGCACTCATTCATACACAGAAGTACGATTGCAAATATGGGACAAAAGTAACAATTAGAAGCATGCGCTTTACAGACAGAGGCTGGGTTTGGGGTGCCTATGGTTGTGTGACCTTGGTTAAGTTCCTTTGTATCTCTAACCCTGCTTCTCTAAAGGCAAAACAAAGTTAAGAAAAGCATAACTTCATGACATATTTTAAGGATGGCAGGAAATATGTGTAAAGCCCCCAGCACAGAGCCTGGCATAAAATAAGCACTCATAAAATGGCACTGTGATCATTGCCAAACTCAGTTCCAGTGCACTGAATGCCTACAGGAAGGAACAGAATGCCAGGCACTAGGGCACCACAGTGAATAACTGAGCCAGTAAGAGATGTCCAGAGGGTTGTGCTAGAATCAGTAGGTAAAAGGGACAGGGACAGAGATTTCTGCTCTACACAGGAAGAATTTTTTAACAGAATGGAGATGCCCAGTCATGAAGCCATTTGCCCTGAGGGCACACTGTTGCTAGAGGACCCTAGGGAAAAAGACAAAAGTTTTCCCCAGGTGGGCACACAGTGCCAGGGAAGGAGGACTGTGGGGGGGTGGCCTAGGAAATCTTGACTGTGACTTTAGAACAGATTCTGCGGGTCAGCCCCTCTACCTGTCATGCTGGTTAGTGAAATCCTTTGCTTTTTTTCCCCTGGGATTTACGACAGCTACCTTAGAGCATCCAAAGAGAATGGGGAAGGGCCTTACACATTCCAAGTGGCACAGACCAGAAAGGGCAAGCAGTGAGATGGCTCAGGTCCCAGCGTGCAGACTAATCCTCAAAGCCGTGCTTGTCCTAGGAGCCAGGTCCCTCCACACCTTACCACATAAAAACTTGGTTGCATCTCCCTGGGGCAGGCCTTTTGAGCTCAGAGAAGTTAGGAGGCCTGTCCAAAGACACACAACCAGTGAGCCCAGAGTGAGCTGAGCTCTGAACTCAGGGTTCTCTGGGCTCTGGAGATAGGCAACTGGTTTCGTTTTAAATTCTCAGCTGTATGGTTTCAGGTGAAGGATATACAGAAAGAAGTTTTGGAGAGAGAATAATGTTAATGACTACGGCTCTCATAGGTGACATGCTGCCTACTCACCAACCCCATAACTAGAATTAAAGTACAACAGCCCCCCAACAGCAGGTTGGGGGCAAACAAAGAGTGGGGCACATACCAGATGGCTCAAAAGAGTCCCTACTCCAGGGCCCAGACACGGGACAAGCATCCCCACAGGGCTGGGAGCTGAATGAAGTTAGATGGCTTTGGTCTCCATCTCTGTTCCACCTTGCTCAAGGTGTTTTCCTGGAGGGTACGGTTCAAAAAAGGCCAGGATATGGAAAGACCTCACTTTAATCACCTGCCTCCCACAAAACTGAAAACTAGTTAGAAATGAACAAAAACACCCAAAACCTGGCTCTGGGCAGAGGGGGTTTGTCACCAACCCCGGAGTGGGGGGTTGTTGGCGAAGGAGCCTGAGGTTTCATGAGATCGCTGGAAGCCTTGTGGGTTGGTACGCTGGAGAATTCCCTGGCCACCCCAACTCCTGTTGGCTGTGGGCCCCAGCTGGCGTTGTCTTCCTCGTGACACCCCGCACCGCGCTCTCCCAGACTGAGGCCAGAGCACTCAGCCAGGGTCCTGGGAAGGCGGCGCGCAGGAGGGGGAGAAGGGTAAATAAAGCAAAGTGCGGCCGGCTCCATAGTCCTGTTCGCAACACCTCAAACCCGCGTCCCGGCTCGCTCCGGGCGATCCCTGCGCGCCTCCAGGGCCCCCTCGACCTGACCCGCGGTACCTAGCCTTTTTACCTCTAAACTCCGGCCTGGCCGCTGGGCGCTGCCATCCCAAAACCGCCGGGGCCAGTGTGGCCCAGAGCCAGGGTCTCGAAGACACCAAGTCGCCAAGTCGCTGGGTCCCGGGACGGCTTCGGGAAAGTTTCTCTCGCCCCAGCTGGGCGGAGTGGAGCGGTCCCGGCAGGAGCGAGCTCCGGCCGGCTCCACGCCTCCCCCGGCGCCGCGGCGCTCGGCTCCCGGGATCCCCGGCCACCCGGCCAGCCCAGCCCTGCCAATCGCAGGCCCGGCGGCGCGCAGCCCCGCCCGCCCGGCCTGGGCCCAGCGGGGGCGGGGCGGGGAGGCTCGGGGCGCACCTGTTTGGTCAATCGCCCCCATCGCCGCCATCCGCCGCGGCCAGGCTGGGCAGGGCCGACCCCTCCGCCCCGGGCACCCAATCTACCCCCGCGCCCAGGCTGGGGCTGGGGATTCAGACCGCGCCACACGCCCCCTCGGGCGGGTGCAGCGCGCCCCCTGAAGTCCAGGAGTTCAAAAATAAAACCCTCCATAGCCGTAGCCTTGGGGTCGAGGGACGCAGCCACGGGACGCGACTTTGTCTTGTTTAACCCTCTGCCACCTACAGCTTCCCTCCCGCACGGATCTGCGTGTGTCTGCCGATCCTTTCAGCTTTCCAGTGCACCACCCTGCTTCGGCGCCAGACCTCAGGCGCCTAGGATTGAGGCGAGGGCCCGAGCTTTGTTTGGAAGGAGAAGACACCGGCACTCCCAGCCGCGGAAATTCCTACAGAACCCAGCTGGATGGGGCGAGCTTCTCGCGTATACGTGCCATATGCTTCTGCGGGTCCCCTAACTTTTCTTGCAGACACAACAAATATTAAAGCTTGACAATCGATTGTTCCACTTTTCAGATAGGAACACTGAGGCCAGTAGGGGGCGAACGCTCTTTTTGGACCTGGTGGCGCGACGGCGACGTCTACAAACTAAGGTGAGTTTGCAGAGGTGTCCGGGCTGCTGTGGTTGAGCCCTGCGCGGTCTTCAGGGTCCAGCCCCCCACCCTGCGCGCCCCCCGCTGGCGTACGGGAGAAGCGCTTGCACGTCCCCGCGCGCCCCGCCTTACCTCGGCCGCAGAGCGAGTCCGCTCCGCGCGCCCCGCTCGGAGGCCCCAGCAGGGGCAGCGAGGCCCAGGCGAGGGCGCGGGAGGCCGTCCCGCCAGCCCCCATCCCGCACTGCCTCTCCCGAGCCTCGGCCCGCGGGCCCTCCACCCTCCGCGGCACTGTGGGGCCAGCGCTGTGCCCGCGGCCTCGGTCTCGGCCGCGAGTGTTGGTCCCCGGCGAGGTCCGGGATGCGCGCGGTGCGGGGCTCTCGAGCTCCTCGCACCGTCCGGGCTGGGACTCCCCGCCGGCGGCCCGGGACTTGGCCGGCGCAGGTAGCTCCGGGCAGGACGCTATTTTTAGCGAGAGCTGCTCTCCCAGTCCGACAGACAGAACCAGTTAATTCGGCCTCTCGGGAAGGGCTAGCAAGGGGAGCTCCCCGGAAAGGCAGGCGCAGCTCGGCTGAAAGCTGATCCTTCGCATTCCTGCCTCTCAAGGAGGGAGGGTGAAGGGGCGCCTCTAATTCCAGTGGAAAGCAGTAGTCCTCTCTGAAGTCAGCGCTGGGGCCCACGTGCGAACTTGAGGCTGCCCTTTAAACTGACTCTGAAACCTGGCCCGGCTTCCTCACCCTTACCTCAGGCATCAGCAGTCAACCCACAAACTGTCCACCACGGCGGGGCAGGGCATCGTGGCACACGCCTGTGATCCCAGCACTCAGGAGGCTGAGGCAAGAGGGATCACTGAGAACTTGAGGCCAGCCTGAACTACATAGTGAGACACCTTCTCGAAAAACCAAAGCCAAGCCAAAACAAACAGACAAAACAAAAGCCACCACACTGTACCCTCCCGCCTCTTGTGAGTCTTCAGCAGTGCGAAGGACCACTCAAAAATATGGTCTCCATCCCGGCAAGGGAAGGAAGCTGACAACTCATCACTCAGAAGCCATTTGAAGGAAACAAGGAAGGAAGGAAAAGGAAAGGGGAGGGAAGTGAAAGCGGAGGAGACTGGGGACAGGAGGGGAGGAAAGAGGTGAATATCAGATCAGTAGAAGCCTTCAGGACCTGAACAGTATGGAATGGTGACTTTGAAACCTAATAGAAGCCCAGACCCAACACTTTCTGGTTGTGTGACTTTAGCAAGCCATCTCACTTCTGTGCTTCTGTTTTCTTCTTTAGGAAAGTGAATTTTAGGACTCCCAAGAGACAACATTTGAGAAACTCTTTTGTAACTGAAACATTACATGGATACAGAGAAGAGTAAGACCTGGATCTGCTACTAGAAGCCCCTCTTAACTCAAGGGAAGAACTTTAAAAGGTACAACTAGACCATTTGTTATTGGTTAAGGACAAATAGGCTAGTGGACTAGCGTAGAGGCTGCAAAAATAGACCTATACATGTATGGAAACAATATTTGGCAGGGATGGCACTGCAGGTCAGTAGGAAAAGTGTGGGCTTTTCTATAAATTGTGTTGGAGTGATTGGTGGTACATATTAGAAAAAAAAAAGGGATCCCTACCTCACACCATACAGAAAAGAGCAATACCAGGTATACTGAAAACTTACACATGTGTGCACGTGTATTCACACAAAGTTCACAAAAGGAAACATTTCTTAAAGAAGATCCAAAAGGCACATATCAAGAAAAGATGCATGCATTTCATTAAAATGCAAAACTCCTATTTATCGAAAGAAGATACATGCAATTTGATATTCAAAATATGCAAAGGCTCTCTACAAAAAAGAGACAATAGAAAATTGGGCAAAATAGATGAACAGTCAATTCACAGAGGAGGAAACATGAATGGCCAATAAACATATGCAAAGATAACCTTCACCAGCAATCAGGGAAGTGCAAAACAAAACCCCAGTGAGGTGTCATTTCACACCTGTCAGGTTGGCAGGAAAGCAAAGAAGCAGGATGACAGGGATATGAAGCAGAGAACTCTTCTACCCTGCTGGTGACAGAGAAATGGGTAAAACCTCTCTGGAAGACACTTGGCAGCAAGGAAAAGTTTTGAAGCTGCATATACTCCAAGAATTCAATCTTTATTTCTGAGATATATCTAAAGGTGCTCTTGCTCATGGAGCACTGTTTGTATTAAAGAAGAATCTGAAACTGCCCCAGTGTCCATCAGTAGATGCATAATCAAGTCGTACAGTGATCAGAAAATTTCTATGCTGTGGTCAAAATCAATAGACACTGTTTACAAATCTCCAAAGGAGGGGGCTGGGGATTTAGCTCAGCAGCTTAAGCACCTGCCTTGCAAGCATGTGGTTGTGAGTTCAATCCCCGGTACCAATTAAAAACAAAAAAATCTCCAAAAAGAGGGAGGAGGAGTAAGTTGTAGAAGATCAAATTGTATAATTCCATTCATACTGGTAATGATTTTTTAAACATGCAAAACAATATAGGAATGCATAGATGCAGTAAAAGAAAAGTGTATTCCTCTGGGTACACAGGGAGATGTGACAGGCTGGTAGAAAGGGGCTTCCTCAATTTTGGTCAAGTTGGTAGTAAGTATACAGGTGCCTGTCTTATTCAAAATTGTGTGTGTGCGCGCGCGCGCGTGTGTGTGTGTGTGTGTGTGTAACCAGGGCCTTGTGGATACTAGGCAAATACTCTGCCCTGAGCTACCACTACCAACTCCTAAACTTTTTTGAAGGTGCAGAGTGAGTATGTAGGAATCCCACATAAAATTCAGTTCTGTCCCTGCTTCAGACTTCAGTTGTTCCCCCTGCCCCACCCCCTCCAGTACTGGGGATTGAACCCAGGGCCTTCACATCAAGTTACCTCTCTGGCCCCTTTTAAATTTTTTTATTTTGAAACAGGATCTCTCTGTGTCACTAAGTCGTTGTCGTCATCCCCCACCCCACCCCCGTCTCCCTCATGCTGGGCTTGAAATTGTGATCCTGCTATCTCAGCCTCCAAGAGTGCTGGGGTTACAGATATACACCACTGCACCCTGCTTAGTTTCCTTATTTTAATCACACAGTCATCATGTCTAAATGCCCAACACAAAGGCTGACTCCTGCTGCAGTGCTCAGTAAAGCTAAAGAACACAAATAGCTCCATCTGGCATCTCTAACAGAGTCCTAACACCCCTACTACCAGCCAGCTGGGACTCCCCCCACCTAAGCAACACCAGTAAGGTGTTCCCCCTCCATGCTCAGCTCTTTCATGCCCTCATGCATTTGCACAGAATTCCCTTCCTAGGATGCTGGTACTCCCCATCTGTGCTGGATCAGAACCTATTCCTCTGTTATAATCCAGCTCAGACGTTGTAGCCCACAGAAAAGCTCCTGGAGGTCTTCCTCCATTTTTCCAGGCAGAGAATTCCCTTTGCACCTGCCCACTCCACTGTCCATGTTTTTCATGTTGTGGATTATTGTGCCTGATTAAAAATCTGTCTCTTGGAGTAGAGTGTGAGCTCTGTGAGGTCACGAATCTTGTCTGAGCTACCAGTGCACCCCTATTGCCTGTACATGACCTGGCCTTAGGAAGTTTTGTGGATTGAACAAAAGGACTTAATAGCCCCAGTACTCAGAGACCTAAAGAGGCCAGGCCAAGGTCTCAAAAGGAAAGCAACACCACCACAGGCTGGATTGCCTCCTTGTTCTTCACTGAATACGTTTGGTGGCAATGTGAACTTTGGGGTCAGAGAGACATATTCACATCTAGGCTGAACCACTTGCCAGCTGTGTGACCTGACATGCTGTTGTATCACTCTCAGTTTCAGTTTTGGGGTCTGCACAACAGAAAGTGCTAGGGCTTATCACAAGGAGTTATTTAAAAGTACTCAGTGAGATCATAGAAGTGGAATGCACGCCCCTTTCTTGGGTTAGGTAGCAATTATGTGAAAAGAAGATGTTTGCAGTGTGTGTGTGTGTGTGTGTGTGTGTGTGTGTGTGTGTGTGTGAAAGGAACCCACCCGGTTGGGCTGCTCTGAAAAATAGTGTTTTGATTAAAATTACAAGGGTGTTCACCAGTTGTAAACTAAAGTATACACATGGAGGCCAGCCTGGGATCTCGAAGGGTCAGAAGCACACTTCAAGTCAGGGCTCCTTGTGCTTCTGCCTTCTGTCCCTTGTCCCCAGCCTTCCCCAACACCCACACTCCTAGAGGTGATGGGCTGTGCAGCATTTCTGAATCACAAACCTTCCCCTCTGTCTTCCCATATCCACTCTGGCCCCCACCATTCTGTCCCCACACCTATTCCAGGGATCGCAATCTGGGCCTGTCTCTTTCTTGTCAGCATCCATCTGTACAGGCGACAGGGCTTGTGGCACCTTCCCCGGGGATGCATCTGAAGTGATTTACCAAATGCACTGTGTGCTCTATATATGCAAAATCCACATATGTCCACTTGTTCGCAGCTCCCATCAAGGCAGCACACAGGATCACAAATCGCTTATGGTCCAGATTCTAGAAGATGAATTGGCCAATGCTCTATATTGTAGATGAAAACAAATATATAAAGTTGACATTACTGTATGGTCACTGGAAAAGAACAACTGCATGTGCTTCAAGAGTTCTGAGAAACTTTCTGAACTAATGGGTCAATCCTATTTGGTCCAGATGTCACTGGACCATATTATATTATTCTGGAGAAAAGGACATTAGCCGTTGATGACATCACGTTCCATGAAAATGGCCACACAAGGCCAAAATCTTTCTTAATGGCTCTCAGGAAGGCCCCTAATGACCTCTTTGCTGGTAACACTGAAGGACACTCTGGAATCATCTTGCCTGACCTCTCAGCAATTCTCAGCCCCATGGAAACTTCTTGTCACTTCCATTTCACCACCCTCCAGTTTTGCGGTCACTTTTTCCCTTCCTTGGTCACTTTTTCCCTTCCTTGGCTGTCTCATGTTACTCCCCTGAGCTATAAAAGTTGGAGGTGAAGACTGTCAGAATCCCTGTATCCTCAGGCAATGTCCACTGCATTGAACCCACAAATTCCACTGCTATCCTTATGCTGGTGACCCCTGCACATTTATTTCTAGCCCAGTCCAACTCCTACCAGGACTTCACTAAGCATGGAGCTGCTTCCTGGCATCTGCCAACCCCCCTCCCTGTGGATCTTTTTCCACTCGCCCTCAAGAGGTTTTCAAAGCATGGCTTCAATCACAGTACTCCTGCTCCTTCTTCCTGCTTTCATGTGGCCTACCAGGCCCTGGGGCTGGCCCCGCCCACCTCTCCAGCCTCTCTCTGCCATCTTCCCACCCTTTCTTTGCCCTCAGCCACTCCTGCCAACTTCTGGGTCCTCAAATGTGCAACCCTCCTTCCCCTGACACACCAGGCCTTTGCACACAGCAGCTTCCCTTCTGTGAACACTTTCCTCTGTCTCCCAACCTCCTGGGCACAATTAACTTCTTTTGGCAGCCACTTAATGTCACTTCCTCAAGGATGCCTTCCCCAGCCTCCCACGTTACACACCCATGGCCTTAGTGATCCCATGGCACTGATCCCACTTGGTGGCTCTATCTTCATCCTGTAGTCACTACTCCCAGAGCTGGGGACCCAGGAGTAGAGGGAACATGCCTGGTTCTGCCCTCTGCTGTACTCTATCCCTCTCTGATCAGGGAGCCTGCATGTACCAGGCACTCACTGAACGATCTAATCAGCTTGCACACCTCCTCTGATGGAGGTATCAGATTTGGACCCTTAGTGACCACAGTTATGTCCTTTTATTCATGTACAAATTTGAGAGTTTTGCCAGATAGTTTGAACATTCTTTTACCCAAGTACCTTTGAGAAAGTTCTAATACCATGTACTTCTATATGACATATGGGCAAACAGACTCAGAAATACAAGCAATTTGCACAACATTTCAGGGCAGGTAAATGGTGCAGCGTGTGCTCAAACCCCTGTCTGTTCACTTTTAAGTCCCGGACTTTGTAAACCACTGTACCACCCTTCCCCATCCACACAGAGAGTTTCATAGTGGTTATAAAGTAACCAACAGCTTGGCCTCCTATAGAGGTGGTGGGCCCCCTCACAGAAGACGGAAGTGAGCTTCAGAACCTGGTAAACCCAAGCTGCATAGGTTGCACATGCAGGTGCTCAAGAATCCTGGAGCAGGGATGACTGGGGTGGTGGGGGAGGGGCTGGGAGGATGGAGAACCCTGAGCCATGCTCCAGCAGGGCTGGAGAGCAGTCAAGGAGAATAAATAGTGGAAGCGTGCAAACCTTGCCTCTGCTGCAGAGATGTCTGAAAATTAAACACAAAATGTGGTTGGTGTCAAATACTCTGCATGGTGGAGGGACCAGGTAACACCATTCAGAGAACAGCTCCTACTCCCCAGCAGGCCTGGCAGAAGGGGGTACAGCTTTGGTGGAGCTGACCCACAGAGGATGCTTTGATTCCGCCTCTGCAGTTTCTCTCACACCCAGCCCTGTGTATATGAATTCTCTAAGTTCCTAAGTTAATGTCATGGAACCCTCTTCTGTGTCAGGTTCTGGGCTGCTGGGTGCTGGGAACACAGATAAACACAACAGTGAACTGCTGTTCCCAGGGGCAGGGCCAGACACTGCAGCAGCAGCTAGGTCTGTGGGGATCTGCTGTGTGATGGTCCTGTGTGAGATGCCCCAGTTGGCTGCTGAACATAAGCTGGCAACTGTGGTAAGACAGAGGTGGTAGCGGTGGGACCTGGGTGGTGCTCTGAGGGAGAAGGATATCTCTAAAGAAGACCTCCAAGGAGGTGACTGCTGCATGTGTAACAAAAGAGGAGAGAAAAGACACAAAGAGGACTGACCCCATGCAAAAGCAGAGAGGCCTGTTGTGCCTTGGGAATCCCCATAGGGCACCCTTGGGCATCAGTGTGAGGGGCAGCTGTGAGGGAGGGGAGCAGGGAAAGAGGCAGTGCTGGGTCCCAAGGGCCCATGAGCTTGGACTTCAGGGGAGCTACTAGGAGACCCTAGGCAGGGGAGGGACTTGGTTATTTCTTGAGTCTTGTGCAAATCTTGTTGTCTGGAGGTAGTTGGGTTTAAAGGGAACAGACCAGAGACTGGAGAGTGACCAGGAAGCAGGGAAAGGAGGGCAGACAGCTCAGGGCAGGGATTTGGTCCCAAAGATCAGAGACTGATGGTTTCTAGAGGGGGTGTTTAGGTTGGGGGATTGGACGCTGTGATGCCCAACACTAATCCCCTCTTCCAGAATGAAAAGCCCTCTGGGTGTGCGGATGCTGCTGGAGGACATTCTTCTGCTGTCTGCTCTGTGGGATCACCTCTGTTGAAGACAGTCATCTCTACAGAGGTGACATCCCCTACCTGCCCCTATGTCCAATGACTGCCCAAGCATAAAGACCCAGACCCTTGATGATACTCAGAACACCTTGAAGGGCCCTCCCGGCTGCAGAGACCCTTCCCATGCCAGCCCTCCCTGCGCAGAATGGCTGACAACCCCACTGGGGCTGGGGACATCTTTGTCCCATCCTGCTTCCTGCTTTTCCCTGCCATAGGCCCCTGCTTAAGAATACCCCTGATGGCCCTTGCACACACTACCGCTTCTCAGAGCCTGCTTCCTGGGGGATCGGGCTGATGGCAGGCAGGATAGGAGTCCTGGCTGGTGAGAATGACTCAGCAGGAAATGTGACTTGAAAACTGTCAATAAGTGACATGAGCAGTATTCAAGGGAGCAGGCAAGATCCTGGGACAGATGGAAAAGCCTGCTTAGTGACAGAAATTGGAAGCAATTTGGGGTGGAGCTGGGGGTCAGGAAGTAAAGGGAGTCATGATCTTAACATTTTTCCCCTTTGCACCCAGAAGGCTGGTGCTTAGAGAAAAACAATTCCACAGGAATAAAATTACCATAATGCATGATAAATATGGTCACAGCCATAGTGAGGGGTTTGCTAGGCCTCTACGCCTAGAGGGGAAAATCAGTAGGCAAAGAACCCAGCCAAGGCATGCTGTGAAGGGCTGGGGGTAGGATGACCAGATGAAATACAAGATGCATGGTTAAATGTAAATCTTACAGAAGGAATGAATACTTCATTTATTTATGAGACAGGGCCTTGCTGTATTGTACAGGCTGGTCTTGAACTCCTGGGCTCAAGGGACCTCACCTCAGCCTTCAAACTAGCTGGTGCCACAGGAGCCCATCACTTTTCCTGACTGAATACTTTTTTAGTATAAGTATAACCTACACAGCATTTCGGGATATGCTAAAAAATGTACCCATTGTTTATTTCACCCTTTCTCTCCCTCTCTGTACAAGCCGCCTCATCCACTAGTGAGGCCTGCACTTCTGCCCAAGTTCTCGGATTTGATCTGGCCCTCCTGTACTCAAGCACCTCCAGGACTTACTGCTGTCCAAACCCTCAGCCAGTCATTTGCGGTCTCCTGTGTGATGCTGTTCGGCCTCGCTCTGCACACCCACCACCCTTGGACGCTTCTCCTTAGCCTCCTGCCAGTGGTTGTTTGCTCGGGCCACTTCCTCTGCCTACGGTGCCCTCTCCCTAAATCTGCTCTGCCAAGAGACTTCCTGCATCTCCCTTCCAATATTGGGGGAAGTAGCCATGTCCACTGATGAGTAGGAATGGCACTTTGGGCAAGTCCTTTCACTTCTCTGAGATTCCATTTCATTGTCTCTAACATGGGCACAATACTACCTGTCTGACCAGGTGGCTGAGTGTTTAGAAAAACATAACACACACTCTTAAGTGTTAGTACTCTCCTCGCTTGTGGCCAGATCCTCACCTACCCCAGTGACACAAATGCCACCTGCTGAACTGAATTGACTCAAAGGTCCAGAGCTTTCACACTTTCACTTGCTTCTCAAAATTATCAACCTGACAGTGGACTTAGACAAATTTGATTTCCTGTAGTAATATGATCAGAAAAGGGATGAATAACAAGGCCACTGTAATTGTGGCTGCTTAACAGGCTTGTCCCTCAGCTGGTGATGGGTCAGACCAGCTTCCCCGCAGCCCCGCTTTGGAATTCAACACGGCATCCACCCAGCCTCACCAATGAAAGCAGGTCATATCCACTGCACACATATTTGTCTCAAGCCCTCCCAATCCCAGTCCACAAAAGGTGATTTCTGAGACCTATTAGCATAATTACCTGACTGAAATGCTGTAGAGAAGTGATTAGATGAGCCTGTGATTTTTCCATAGTTATTTGTCTCAAGTAAGTTACCTGAAGTTCATCTGCCATCAGGATTCATGGCTGCATTCTGTAATCGTAGGGAATTATTTTGCTAATAACAGAGGTACCTTGATCTAATTTAGTTTTAATGCCGGGAGATGCCCTCCCAGAATCATCAGCTTCGGGGCAATTCTAATTTCCAGGTTTGTTACACATTCTGGAGAGGAGATTCCATTCAAGGTGGCTGAAGTTACTTTTTTATCACCCAAAGTCATCTGGGGGCGAAATGGTTCCTACCTCTATGTGTCTGCAGTAAAGGCAGGGAGAGGCCAAGCCCCAGGGAACCAAGGCAGGCTCCCAGCCAAGAGAAAGAGCTGGTCAAGACAGATCCACTCAGCATGCCTGAGAACAACCATGATTTTTCTCACATTCGTTCATTATTTTACTCATTCTTTTACTCTATTTCTGGGGTCTCTCTGCTGGGCAAGACCTCACCTCTGCTATTATTTGAATGCAAATAAAGATAACAAGCATGATGCCCTATTCTAGGTGCTTTAGCTCTTACCAACTCATTATGTCCTGTGAGCAAGATGGTGAGCTGTGAGCTGTTATTATACCCATTTTAGCAATAAGAAAACAAGAGCCTGAGAGGTTAAGAAATTTGCCTCAGACCAGGTGTAGTGGTGCAAACTTGTAATCCCAGTTACTTGAAGGATCACAGATTCATATCCAGCCCAGAAATTGAAAGAGACCCTGTCTCAAATAAAAAAAAAAATAAAAAGGGCTGATGATATAGCTCAAAGGTAGAGTGCTTGGTTAGCATGTCCAAAGTCCTGAGTCCAACCCTCGGTGCAGAGAGAGAGAGGAGAGACAGAGAGAGAGAGAGAGAGAGAGAGAGAGAGAGAGAGAGAGAGAGAGAGAGAGACAAACCTTGCTTCAGGTCACACAGATCGGAAGGGGCATAACTGGTTGAACCTTCTCCAACTTCACAGGAAGGAAGACTCCTGAGCCCACCAAGAAATGTTGGATGATTACTCTGAGTTCCCGTTAGACCCTCCAACAACTCTGGCATGAGACTATTTCTAGCCTTGTTCTATGAGGAGGAAACTTTGAGCTTTAAGAGGGCATTGGCTTGGTCCAGGTGATACAGCAGGTGAATGGGAGAGATGGGCTCTGAACCGTGAGCTTCTGATTGTAAACAGTGCTTTCTTGGCCACAGCCAAGATGTCAGTGAAGTGCTTTGGCAGAGGCTGGATAGAGGGGAGTTAATGATCAGCTGCACAGCTCTGTTCTCCATGTCCTGCTTTGGGGCAGTTCCTCTTTCCCATCCTCCACCCTGTGCCCCAGAAACCAAGCGTCCTTTGTTGTCACTCCATGTTACCAAACAAAACCCACTTTCACATTCCTATTTATTCGCTCATGTGTTTATGCTTTCAACAGAGGGCTGCCTGCTTAGGCAGAAAGGGCCAGGAGGTCAATTGGCTCTGTCACTCTGTCTTCTCTGGGGCCTGATGGTCACGCTGTGCCTTCTAAGCCTTTTCTTTCTGGCAAAACCATCATTTGTATCAGACCAGTGTGAGCAGTGGTTGGGACTGGTTAAGGGAGAGGAGTCCTTCCTGCATGGTAACCCCCAGACATTGCCTTGGACGTGGCTAGAAAACTGCTGGGCTGGATACAGCCTCTTTGATCCTGGGTTCCTGGAGCCAAGCACCTGGCTCTGCTGATGGTGGCTGCACCTGCCACACTGGGCAGGGAGCTAAATGCCCACCGGGAACCCCCACGCCACCCCCCCTGAATTCCCCCCCTGCCCTGTTGCCATCACCAAGAGCCAAGTCCTAGAGGTGCCTGTCAGTAAGGTCAGGCCCACCTCTGGGGGACAAGCCACCCAGGAGCCGGCCACAGAGAGGGCGTCTGCGTGCAAGCTCAGGGCTGTGGGTCAGTTCCCTGCCAGAAGGACAGGCTACTCCTGCATGCAGCGGCATGTTTGTTTTCACTGGGCTTCTCCTTTTCCTGAAGTCACACGTTTTCCTTTCTTCCTTCCCCACTTCCTTCTGTAAAAGTTCCGGGTCACCACCTTCTGTGCAGGCCGCAGGCTACAGGAGGCCTGGACCAGCCTGGGTGTGTCTCGGGCCCCGGCTCCAAACCGAGAGGCTGCATCTGAAGTAGCTGGTGCCAACCATGCCCTAAGCACGCTTTCAACATCAAGGGAGCTGGGAAGGCTTCCTGGAGGCAGCGTGTGAGTGTGTGAGCAGGAATTGGCAGGTTCAGGGGTCCCCAGGTGGGAAGGAAGTGGCACATCAGGTCCAGAAGAGGGTTGCGGGAGACTCCTGGAGAGGACTAGTGAGCCCCAGAGATGGAGTTGCCATCAGCTCCTCCATCTGGCTCATGTGGAGGCTGGGATTGGTGGGCACTGCAGGGAGGTGAATGAACTGTCCAGGACATGGACAGTGGGTGGACCAGGGCCTGCCAAGGGCTGTTTGGGAGTGGGGGATAGATGCTGAGGGAGGTTTTAAGCAGGGGAGGCAGGAGGCCTGACCTGCATTTGGAAGTTTTTCCAGCTGCATGAGCCTGGGGAGACTGTGGAAGGGGACTTCCCTAGCCCCTGCCCTTCCCTGACACAGTGCAAGCAGCCCTGGTCCCCTCGGATGACCAAGGACAGGACCAGGTCCCCTCCTACCATCCAGGCACAGTGGCCACCCCTGCCAGGTGAGAGCAAGGTCCCTACAGGAAGCTTCAAGTGCTACCTAATCCCACCCCTGCCCCTTGTGTTCTGTTGCTTTGAAGGGGTCTTTCTGGACTGCAAAGGTCAGTCATTCATTTAGAAGTCACTCAACAAATGCTCAGGGAAACCTGCTGGAAGCACAGAGTCAAGGCTCCAAGATGTGTGCAGAGGGGACAGACACTGACAGGGTGACCACAAGGTCACCAAATGTGACAGGGCTGCCCCAGGGCCCCGTGTGGACAGGTGAGCGAGGAGAGGAGTTGGGACACAGGCAGAGGCATTCCCTGGCGTGGGGGAGTGCACAGCAGGGAGCAAGGGAGACCGGAAGGGAGTTACAGCCAGAAGTGAGATCCTGTTGGGCCCAAGCCCCTGCAGTCTCCCCTCCCCAGCCCACAGTACTAGGAAATGTGGCTGGGTGTGCTTAAGGGGTGTCCAGGAGACCCCCGCAAAGGGCAGGGGAGGGAGGGCTGCAGAGCCAGAGACATCCAGAAACAGACTAAGACACAGGCAGAAAGAGACAAGAGAGATACTGAGACAGGCAGGAGAGGGTAGAGCTGCAGAGATAGACTGAGTCAGAGAGGAAGGGAAAGACGAGACAGAAGCTGAGACTGAGAGGAGAAGCAGGGCACCCCCAACACATCTAAAGGAGGAGCCCTGGGAGGGGTGACAGCCACCCTCACCCTGCACAGGCCTGACCAAGGAAAGAGCCACAGCTGCTCAAGTGCCAGAGCCCAGCGCTTAGGCCACGGAGCCCACACAGCCCCTCTGCCCATCCCCGGAGGAAGCGCTGACCTAGACCCCAGCTGCCCCGGGCTTCAGGGACCCGGGACCGAGCTCCACGCCTGTTCCGTGGGCGCCCTCTTGCCCCCCACCCCGCGCTTCCTTCTGGTCCAGCCTCTTGCTGCAGTCCGGCGCCCCCCCCCCGCCCCCGCCCCCATCCATTTTCGGGGCCTAAGCTCTTGCAGCCAGGGGCGGGGGCGGGGCAGAGGTGGGGCAGCTGGGGACAGGCATCCTAGCCATTTCAGCAGCTGCAGTCCCTCAAGAGTGAGTGTGTGGAGCCGGAGAGGGTGCGTGGGACCCCGTTCCCCGCCCCCGGTACACACGCGCACCTCCCGCAGCCACAGGGCCCCTCCCGCGGCTCTGCACACGCAGCCACGGCGGTGCTTGCTCAGGAATGTAGGTCACCGGCTGCAAAGCCCAAAGCCCGCGGTTGTGGTGATCCAGCCATCCATTACAGGCGGCACGGGCTCCGGATTGGATGGGAATCCTGCCCCCTCCACCGCCTGGCCGCAGGCTCCTTAGGCAGGGTCCTGTGTTTCCCCAGAGTCCCACTAGGCTCAGACCGCTGAGACTCTCCTCTGTGCAGAGGAGGGGAGGGCTCCTTTCACCTGCCCCTTCTCTCTGTTAGTTTGTTCCTCTGCTGGGTAGGCTGATGCTCCCAAGAGTCCCCCTTGAAGAGTTCAAAGGCCACAAGATGTCCTAGGACTAGAGGTAAATAATTACCAATGGAGGGAAACAGAGGGCCGCAGGCGGGCTGCTCAGGGGCTGGCTTTTAGTGTGAGGAGGCATCACCTGGCTGGAAAGGTGATCGAGGCCTCAGAAAAGGCTCCTGTCCATCCAGCCTGGCCAGCATGGGTGGTGCAGGCCTGTAATCCCAGCGCTGGGGAGGCTGAGGCAGGAGGATTGCCCTGCGTTTGAAGCCAGCCTGCACCCAGGGCATCTCTCAAGGTCCCATCTGGAAAGACTGTCACAGATTATTACTCTGTGGACAGTATCACATGATCCTGCAAGTATAGCAAATAATAAACCCAGGACATAGATGGATCTAACCCTAACCCTGACCCTTTCTGTACCCCATGTGCCAGCCACCCCAGTCTCAGCCTGTCTGGCCGGATGGCTCACAGTGTAGAGGTGGAGACCAGGGAGGGAACAGTGTGCAGTGAGACAGCACACTGAGTCCCCACAGAGCCCAGCAGGATGGTCAGAGAGGCTTCCTGGAGGCAGTGACCCAGCTGAGTGCTCAGAATGAGTGGGATTGGCCAGGCTGGGGACTGGAGAGGAGATCAGGGATGAGTGCTTCAGAGTGCCAGAGCCGCAGTGAGTGCCCTGAGGCAGGAGTTAATTCCTGCGGGAGGGTGGAGAGCTGGGAGGGAGTGGTGTGCAAGCTGGAGCCCTGTGTCACCTGGGGCCCGACCCTGTCAAGGAGTTAGTTACACTCCATCCTGCTGCAGTGGAGGGGGTGGCATGGGTGGCCCCTGAGCCTGTACATGGACATTGAGGTGGGGGACATGTGGAGGCGGGGAGCCCCAGGAAGGGGAGCAGCAGCTAGCTAGAGGTCCAAGGTGGAGCCTAGCCTTAGGTGCGGGCTGGGAAGTAGAGCGTCAGAGCAGGAGGTAGTATGGATCTTAAGTGAGTCCAGAGCCTTCTCTTCTGTCCACCATCTTCCCATCATGCAATGGGGGATAGACAGAAGGGCCTGGAGGGATTCTTCCCCTTGGCTCCCAAAGGTGGCTTCTGGGGCAGAGCTCCAGCTGGGAGGGGCCTGGCTGTGGTTTTGAGAAGCCTGGAGTCAGCTGGAACCAAGGCCACCCAGCAGGAGGGATGGGCAGGACAATGGGGAAAGGGCTGGACTTGAGCATCCAGGCATGGCCCAGGGGGCCTGGTGGGAAGAGGAAGCTGGGCGCAGCCAGGGCCTGCTGGGAAGGGCCAGCCTGCCTTCTTGGAACAAGGAGGGTTGGAGCAGCCAGCTGGCAATTTTGGGCCTCAGGTTCTTCACCTATAAAATGGGACCTGAACAGTGTGCCGGGAAGTGCGTTATGTAGGAGGGAGCTTGGGGAACAAGGGCCATGCCAGCCACAGATGGATGTAACGAAGTTCCGTGACTCCACATCGGCCCCTTAGTGAAGCAGTCATTGTCCAGGACAATGTAAGAAGGAACGATTTATCCTGCTCAGTGCTCGAGAGAGGAGGAATCATGCCAGGGCTCTGCCACTGTCCCCACCTGGCTGAAGAGTCAAAGATCCAAATCCCACAGAGGGGAGAACAAGGCCTGAGCCCCCCTTTCGGGGGGAGCCCTCCCGAAGTCGGTGAAGGGGAGTACCTTTGCCCTGAGCACACAGGACCCCCAAATGCACCTCCTCCCTCCCCCTCTCCCTCTCCCTCCCCTGAGGAGGAGCCTAGCTCACCCACCCCAGAACAGGACCTATCCCTGCCACCCCCACCCCAGCTGCAGTCCCTTCTTGTGCAGCAGCTGGGCATGAATGACCCAAGCACCCCACCCACAGCGTGGCCTTGCTGCTCTTCTTTCCTGGCTGTTCTTCCTGCTTTCCCTCCTCCTCCGTCAGTGGGGCAGGAGCGGGGCACAATCCCTCACCCACTTGGCTCCTGAGACCAGGGGCCCAGGTATGGCTGCCCAGCAGGACAGAAACTCCCTGAGCATGGAGAGAAGGGTTGTGGACTGGGGGCCAGAAGCTCCAAGGTTAGGGGCATCTCAGGCAGGGGGCTCCAAGTTGAGGCACCTTGTCCTCACAAGAGGGCTGGCCTGGGGCTTTGAGCCTTGACGGTCTCATCTGAGCAGACCCCTTCCTGCAAGAATCAGTGGCTCCATGCATTTCACATGGAGCCCAGCATACAGTGAGTGCTCAGTAAGTGGGGCTCTGCTGCTCAGGTCCCTGGTAGGAGCCCTAGGCCAGGAAGAAGGAACCCGATTTTGGCATTCCTTCCGTATTCCATCCTTCCGTATCCCAGGCTGGCCAGGCTGGTGTTTGTTCACCATAGACAGGAAAACTGAGGCTTAGCAAGGGCCTGGGGGTGGGGGCGGGGGCCTGAGCGGCAGGGCAGCCCCGGCAGTGCCTCCCTAGTCCTATTGCTCAGATGTAGCCTTGGAGAGGGGCCTGGCAGGCCCTGGTTTGGAGAACAGGCTCCTCAGTGAGCCGATCACATGAGGGTCCTGGCTCAGCTGTTCACTAGTTGTGTGGCTTTGTGCAAGTCCCACAGCCTCTGGGAGCTCGGGGTTCCTCATCTCTAACTTCTCATGGTGCCTCACCAGGTTGTGGGAAGGGGAGTGAGGGGACGAGTGTGAGGCACGAGGCTGGGCACCTCACTGTGGCTCCTAAGATTAGCTCTCATAGGATGCCAGCTGAGGCAACTGTCTACAATGGCATCTGCAGCCTCACCCGCTCGAGGGAAGGACTGGAGCGTTAGCACATTGAACGCTCGATGGCTTCCAGCCCAAAATAGCCCTGTCTTTAGGCTGACCCCATGCCATTACAGCTGCTCCTGCCACTCACTGTCCCCAGCGGGGCTGACATGGTTCTTGCAGAGTGGTTGTGCTTCTCCCCTGAACTGCTTCAGCCAATGCTCCCCAGGAAGCAGGATTTTACCTGGTCACCCAGAGCGGCCCCCAGGAGACAGCTGTGCATAGTCATGGCACTCACAGGGCAGCAACATAAAGATCTCAGGCTTTGCAGCCAAAGCAACACACCAGAGCAGTCAGTCCCTGAACTCTCCTGAGCCTCAGTTTTCTCATCTGGAAAATGGGCTATGTACAAGGTTGTTTGTGAAGTTTCAAGTACATCACGCACGAAACAGATCTTTCATAGAGCCCGGCATGCAGCAGGTGCTCAGCAAGTGGAACTGGTTGTTGTATATCCCGGCTTGGGATTTTATAGAATCACATCCGTCTGCCTCCCTCTGGGCCTGTCAGCGACACTGAACAGATTTCCTTGCTGGGGATTGTGAGGAAGAAACTAAAGGTTCTGAGGTTCTGGGTTGTCTGCTCTACCCCCAGGGTTTCCAGAGCAACAGGCCCCTTGCAGGGTGTCTCTGGCAGGGGTCTGCTGGGCCCAGCTCCTTCTTGTGTGAACTGGATTCCCTCCGTGGGTGTCCAGCCCCACCAGCGTTCGCCTCTCCTTTGGGTCCCGAGACACCGGGTGGTGGCAGGCAGGGAAGGTCTGGGTCTGCCTCTTTGTCAGATGGGCAAGTTGAGTCTGAGAAAGCAGCCAGGACAGACTCCAGGCCACCCACGGACACAGACAGCTGCCGTGAGGATCAGGCCATGAGGAGGGGAGAAGAGTGCTCAGAGTCCAGTCAGACAAGAGTCAGAGATGCTCAGGACTGGGACATTCCGGGCATCCTCAAGTGACAGCGTCAGAAACAGAAGGCAGAGAGGAAGTTAACAGAAGTTAAGGATGGGATCGAGCTGGTGCTACTCACTCACTCACTCGCTCACTGGTTCACCCTGTGTGTGTGGATTGCACACAGCCTCGCACCCGGCACAGGCGAGACCCAGAGAATACAGGGGCAGCGAGGCGAGGCAGACCCCAGCGCGGGAGCATCTCACAGTCTCACCCAGGAGTCAGGCTGCGGAGCAGGCAGTAAAGCACCAGGTCTCCTTGGGTCTGGCCCACTGGTGGGCACAGACTCCCTCTGCCTAGGCAGCCACAACTCACACAGGGAGGAGGTGCTTTTCCAAGGGCAGATGTTGTCCAGTCTTCACTGCCATGGAGAAACCGAGGCCTGTGCGCTCGGGCTGTGCTGGGGGTCAGCGCATAGATGCCCTGCCTGCCAGCTTCTGATCACACATTAGGAAGCCACCGAGTCTGTGTCTGCTCTGGACCCTCCCTGGCCTTGATGGAAGGGGTTCTTACCTAGGGGGGCTGTGTGATGGGGCGCTGCTGGGTGCTGTGTGCAGATCAGCCCACGGTGCGGTTCCCCACCACCCGGGCCAAGACCCTCAGCCTCTGGCACTCGGTACATTCAGGGTCTCCACCAGATCAAAGGGAGTCTCAGCTAGAAGCAAGAGGGCCCAGAGCACCACCCCCAGCTCTGGCACAGCCAGCTTTGACCCCATCAAGGCCCCTGAGTCTCCCAGGTTGCTTAGCCTTGTTATCCTTGGCCGAGAACATCCCTCTAGGTATGAGGACCAGAGAGAGCTCCGAAGGACCCGAGCTGCCGAGCCTGTGCGCCGGCTGTGCCTCCCGCCTGGAATGCCTTTCCTCACCCCTCACCCCTCATTCGTCCAGCAAGTATTTGCCAGGGGCTTGCTATACACCAGGCAGTGATGCTGTGGGGAGACTGAGAGCCTGGAGATGAGTGGAGCTACACAGTTACTTGTATAATAATGCATAATGTGAGCAGGAATGGGTCCTAGAAAGGACAAGGGAGGCTGGGGTGGGGTCTAATTTGAGGAACTAGAAGAACATGGCCTAGGGGATAATCCTCTGAGCAGATGAGCTTTTGAATAATAGCAGGATGAAGAAGAAGAGTTTGTCTAAGTAGTGGAAATAATGTGTGCAAAGGTCCTGGGGTGAGAAATAGTTTGGGAAGTGTGGGAAAGGCCATATCAGGATGGGTGGAGTCTAGGGAGGGAGAAGTCAGATGGTTTAGAGAAGTAGAAGGGGCAGACCTGAATGACTGGGTCATGTGGGCAGCAGAGAGAGGCAGAGGTCCAGGAGAAGTGACCAGATGAGAGGACTGAAAAAGAAATGGGAGAAAAGCATGCATTGTCCCAGGAGCTGGGTGAAGGAAGTGTTCCAAGGAGGGGAGGCTGATGGAGGATGCTTGTGCCCTCTGCAATCCATATGGTGCAACCCTAACTCTCAGTGTGGCTGGTCTGGAACAGGGGTCCCTGATCCAATGCGAGAGAAGACCCCCCAGAGCGCCCACTTTCTCTGGCCAAGTGCAGTGCCTCAGGAAAGGCCCCATGGAGACTTAGGTAAGAGCCAGCCACCTGCAAGCCATGGGGAGCCCCCTCCCCTCCCCAGTTGGGCCTGGAACCCCCTCCCATGAGGGCCTGGCCTCCACCCCTTTGCCACCTGCCCTCTCCCAAGGCCTCCTCTGTATCTCAGCCTCTTCCTTGCTGCCTGGCAGCATCCAGGAGGTCAGCAGCAGCTCCCACGGCAGGCAGGACAAGGGCTGATTGTGCGCAGGGGGCCTCCCGTTGGGGTGGAGGCGGCCTCAGCTTCCAGTCTCGCCCTGCCCAGAGGCTGTTGCTACCAAACCTGAAGGGCAGCGTGTTCAGGCTGTGGGCTCCTGAGATGCCACTGGGGGCGGGGGACACGGACACTGCAGGCATTTGCTCCTCCTCCATCCCTGGGACAAGGGTCTGTACCCCTCATGGGGCAGCACTCAGGCACCCTGTCCTGTCCCTGTGCCAAGTTTCAGGTGGACAGTGCTGGAGGCAGACAGGCTTGTCCCACTCCCAGGATCCCTGGGGACCCGGATCATTTGTCCCTCTCCTGTTCCAGGCTGGGAGGTTTTCCAGGGCAAGGGCCTCTCTCTCCTTCCTTCCCTCTCCCCTGCCTCTCCAGTCACTAAGACGCGCTGTTTCCTAGGCCTTAACTTCTCTCCCTCCTGCACCTCTGACCCTGACCCACAGCTCAGCACATGGGGGTCACTCGAGGGGCAGCGACATGCCATCTGATTGCTCGAAGGGGCCATGTCCCCGGCTGGGCCTGGCCCAATTCTCCTGGGGGCCGTAGCTCGAATGTGGCAAAGGCCTCTCTCTGGAAGGAGCTGGGCTGCCGAAGGAGGAAGGGAATTTGGCCTTGACTCTGTGCCAGGCAGACAGGCCTGGTGGGGAATGGGGGCATCCAGAGGAAGAACTCTATTTGCTTAGTGCAGATTGTGGCCTGGGGAGGCCCTGATCCCCCAAAAGGCCGACCCAAGCTGGAGTGAGGCTGCCCTGCAGCGCTCACCTCCAGAGGCTAACACCAGGGCTCTGTCCCCCATGAGCCCCAAACCCTCCACCCCGAGCCTAACCTCACGCCTGCCCTCCTGCTGCCCTCTGTTGCCCAGAGACAGCCACTGTGTGCCAAGCAGCCTGGCAGAAGGGGCAGCAGCTGGGCCAGCTGAGCATTCCAGGGAGCCTGGTTACCTGCTTCCCTGGGGCCCGAGCTTGCAGCGTCTGCCATGCAGAAGCCCTGCTGAGGCTGGCAGTTCCCTGACCACACTCTGTCTGGGTTCTCTGTCCCAAACAACTTTTCCCCGACACGCTGCCCAGGGCTTCCAGTTGCCGAGGAGGCTGGCCAGGGGCAGCTCCTAGCGGCAGCAGCCTTGGGGACCCTGCACTCGGGGGAGCACACTCCTCCTGGGCCCTGGCCTTTAATTATCAGGACTGCTCCTGCGCCTGTTCCATCTCCACGATCTGCAGGATCTCACTGACTGAATCTGCCTCAGCAGCGCAGGCCTGGGGGACAGCCAGGGCGGCAGACACTCAGGGGGCTGCGAACTTCCTTCCTTTCCTTCTTAGCCAAGAGCAAAACACAAGCAGTTCGGAAACTCTCTCCCTCCTCCTGCCCCTGTCCATGCTGAGTCCAAGGAGGACCCTGTGCCCTGTGCCCCATAACCCCGGGCACCCACACCCACCCAGAGTCCTGAGCACAGACAGTGTCCCGCTGCCTGCCCGCCTGCCTCCCTTCAACTCGCATTCCTAGAGCAGAGCAAAGTCTGCCTGAGCAGCAGGGTGAAATCCCAAGTCTGTGGCTCAGCCGATGCAGCTCCCCTACCGTAGGAGTCGTCCTGGTCCAGGAGGGAGTCGGGCTCCATGGCGTGTGGGGCCCCAGCCCCTGGCCCCACCTAATTTATGAACCGAGGCTGTCTCCATGAGCGTCTGGGTTTCTCCTTTTGTATTCCATCTGGCGGCTTTTCCAACTAGATGACTGGGTATTCCTGCAAGCAGGCCCCTTTCCAGCCCTCGCCTTCATACAGTACATTTAAAGTAGCAGTAACCTCTTTTTCCTCCCCCCACAGCCTGGCTGGGAACATTAGAAGGGACCGAGGTGGCGAGATGTCTAAAATAGGAAGACGCCGGGGACGCTGGGCCCGGCTGCAGGGATCTGGCCGGGCTGTGCAGATGGAAAAGCTAAGAGGTAAGGCAGAGCCAGGGCTTAGCATCTGGAAGCTGGTTCTGGGGCCCGGGGGCCTGTGGGAAGCGGGGAGGCTGACCTGCTCGTGGGTGGGAGGGGATTGGGGTCCACTCTACTTGCCACCTGCACCCAAACCCCAGGGGCTTTTCCCCTGGCCCTGCTGGAACCTCCCACGCAAATCTGTTCTCAGACATTTCCTGCAGCGTGGGGGATGAACCAATTGACTCATCCATCCATTCAGTTAGTCACTAAATATTTTTTTGAGCATCTAATCCTCGCCAGACACCGTGCCTGCTGCTAGGTCTCCAGCAGGGAACAAGCACAGTGTCTGGCCCTCCGCAGAGGTAAACAGCTCGCAGGTAAACGGATCATGGCAATGTGGCCTATGGGTCAGTAGTGCACAGAGCACTGAGAATGAGCCTCCCCTGCATCAGAGAGGTGGTCAGGGGAGGATTCCTGAAGGAATGGGTACCTATGCTGGGGCCTAAAGGATGTATAGGAGTCAGCCAGGTAAAGAAGAAGGAACAATTGGCTATGTGGTAGCTTTAAGAGCACCAGGAACTTCAGCCAAGTTCCAGGTGGTTGGAGCAGAGTGGCTGAAGACCTGGGGAGAGCTGGGGCTCGGGATGGAGACAGCAGCAGGTCCGGCAGGGCCTGTGGGGACCATCCCAGGCCCATGCTGAGGCTGGTCCCTGCAAGTGACACCATACCGGTAGAACAGGGTGGGTGATGGGCCAGGGCTGGATTCATGAGGCTGTGGCTTGGGGATGGTTTGCTAAGTACCCTTAGAGGTGGCATTGTGTGGAGTCCTTACCCTCTGTGCCTCACGTGAGCTTCACAGTGGGCTCTTCTAGTAGAAATGGGTCATCCCATTTCACAGAGGAGGGCAACGCACAGGGTCGTGCAACTTGTCCAGGGCCATCATCAGGAGTGAGCATCAGGGCAGACCTGTCCTCTGGAGAGGTCACAGCCTTGGTGTGGGGATGGGAGGATGAGAAAGATACAGTGATATATTCTACGTCTCGTGTCCCACAAACCCAGTCAGAACACAGGCCAGCACCATGGGCTTACAGGGTGTTATGGTTTGGTTCTAAAACACCCCCCAAAGCCCCATGTGTTCAGACCTGGGGCTTTTGGAAGGTGACTGGTTCCTGAGAGTGCTAACATCATCAGTGGGTTAATCTGTCGATAGATCAATGGCATTATTAGTAGGTGACAGAAACAGGAGGTGGACCTAGTTGAAGCACATTAACTTGGGGTCTGTACTTTTTCACTCTCACTCTCTCTTTTCCTGGCTGCTGTGATGGGAGCAGCTTCCCTCCACTATGCCATGATATTTTGGTCTCATCACAGGCCTGTAAGTCATGGAATGAACTGACCATGGACTGAAACCTCTGAAACCATGAACCAAAATAAATGGTTCTTACTTGAAATTGTTTTTCTTCATGTGTTTTGTCACAGCACCAGCAAGCTGGCTGACACATGGTGAGGGGGAGGGCAAGCTTCACTGGAGCCCATTCAGGGAAGGCCTCCTGAGTGAGGAGGTGCCTGGCTTGACACAGGCAGAAAAACAGGTTGGGTGAGCCCAGCAGGGAGGGTGGGGGCACTGCAGGAACAAAGGCATAAGGCACAAAGTTATAGCTCACTGTGGCTGGGGACTGACAGGGTTGATGGCCAGTGGGGCCAGGGCAAGAAGAGTGCGAGCAGCAGGTCTGGGGACATGCACATGGTCTAGGAGGCGACACACAGCCCAGCATGAGCTTCTTTCTGGGGCAAGGCCAGCTGTCCCCAGCAGTGGGCTTCTGCCAGCTTCCTTACGGCTACCCCCACAGGAGAGAGAACCCATTCTGTCGACTCCACAGCATCACCAGTTTGAGCTTCAGTGACTTGTTTTGGGAAGACACAGCCCTGGTGCAGAAGTTGAAGGGACAAGAGAAGGGAAATAGGAGACAGAGAGATAGGCAGGAAGGTCCAGGCCAGGGTGGCAGGAAGGGGAGGCCAGACCAGGTCCCTCCCAGCTTCCTTCCCCTGCCCAGCTCCTCCCAGAAAACTAGAGGCTGCTGATGTGGTTGGCCAGGCCATAGAGAGGCTGTTCCTGTCCCCTTCTCCCCTGCCCCCACCCCAGATGACAGGGATCCCAGATCCTGGCCTCCTGCTGCCTTAATTATAGGGAGGCCAGGCCCTACCCAAGCCTGCTGCAGGCCCAGGCTCCCTAGCTCTCCTAATCAAGGGGTGCACAGCATGGGCTGGGGGGAGGGGCAGGGAGGCCTTGGGGGGGGACTGGGCCATGGACCAGCAGCCAATTGGTGTGCTCAGGCCCAGTGCTTCCGCCCAGCCATCTCCAGGGCCTGGAGGTGCTGGGGTGTCTAGAGACCCCTTTGACATAGGTGCCTGGAATCTTTCTAGATTGCAATATTTAGGAGGATAGGGCTGAAAGTCTTATCCCAGGGCCCTGCCACTGACTACCCTGGTGACTTGGGTGACTTGGTCCACCCTCGTGAGCCTCATTGGTAGAATGGGGCTGCCAGTCACGGCCCTCACCTCCTAGGGGTTTTGTGACGATTAAGTGGGACCTGGAGCTGCAGGGCCTCGGGGCAGGACCGGGTATGTCTGAAGCACTCTGGAGAAGAGTAAAGCTCTGCGCAGAAACTTAGATCATCTCCATAGCCTTCCAGGGGAAGTGGGCAGGACAAAGGTCCATTTTACAGACCAGAAAGCTGAGGCTTCGGAAGGACCAACTTAGGCTCCTCACAGTGAGGCTGACGGTGCACCCTCCCTTGGCTAACCATGACCCCCAGAACCGGCTGAGAGCAGCTGGCACCTCTCCCCGGGGGAAGACTGGGTAAGTCTCCATCCCAGCTGGCAATCTTGAGACCCCTTTACCCTCCCTGGACCTCCCTCTTTCACCTGTCAAGGAACAGAGTTGGATCAGCCCACACCCTCCCCAGCCATTTCCCTTTTTTCATGAATCTCTGGTAGGAAGCAGCCCCAGCCCGTATCTACCCGAGATTTATTAACAATAACTGTGTAGTACGCTCTGGGCCCCAAGCCCCACTGCCTTCCCTGGCGATCTAGTGGCTCGACTGGACCGAGCCCCTGCCGGGGAGTCGCTGCATAGTGCTGCCTCTCAGTCTGTCCGTACCTCATTTGGACCAGTCCCCTCCTGATGGACACCTGGGTTGCTGCCAGTTGTTTATGGTGACAAGCAGTGCTGCTGTGAACGTCGTGCCTCTGCACAGTGGTCTAATGATCTTTGTAGGGTAAAACTAGAGATGCAAATTGCCTGGGTCTCCAAGGGGCTGCATTCGTCCTTTCCTGGCATGGCCACAAAAGGCAGCACCCAAGCCCAACCTGGTTCTTTTATTCATCCCACTCAGTCAGTACTAATGAGTGTGGATTTCGTGCCTAGCCCTGGCCAGGACCTGGGATGGCCGTCTCCCTACCTGGTGGATTTATGTTGTAGCAAGAGAGGGTGCTACTCAGAAAGTTACATGGGGGCCCCGGAGCGGTGACCTTTGAGCAGTGGCCTGACCGGCAAGGTGGAGCTAGCTGAGGAAAGTGCAGGGCACAAGCGTCCAGGCATGGCAGAGCCACTGAAAGGGCTGAATGGGAATGAGCCCAGCAGAACAAGACCCACATGACCAGGGCTGGTGTGGGGTGCAGAGATGGTGCTGAGAGGTCAGACGTGAACCAGGTGGGAAAGGAGACATGCCCAGGACGACAATCTGAGCCATGGGACACGGGCAGGGCTGAGGGCTGCTGGGCTCAGGAGTTGTGCTGTGGTTCTGCTGGGGTTGGGAAATGCAGACAGGCCTGTGAGGGGAACCTGGTCTTGTCACTCTGAGAGCCACAGCCCCGCAGCCTGGCAGGCTGGCCGCTCCATCTGCAGTGAGCTGTCACTCCAGGCGAGAAAAGGAGGAAGTGGTCCCCGGGGACCGCTGACCCAAGTCTGGCTAAGTAAGTCCTTTCACTGCAGGGCTGATGGATGCTCTGAGGAGCTCAAAGGGTCCTGGTCCTCAAGAGCATCTGAGCTGGGTGGGCGCTGACCCAGGGCCCGCCCTCTCCAGGCCATGTGGCTGGAGCCTGGCTCTTCTCCCTGCCTTGCTCCCCTCATGGCTGGGTTTCCCCCTGCAGGGCCAGGTGGCCCAGCTCAGTGATCAGGAGCTGAGGACTGGTATCCTGGGTCTGAGCCCCAGCTCCCGTTTATTTGCTGGGTAACCCTGGGGAGTGAGGTTCCCCTCTCAGCACCCCTATTTCCCCCTCTGTACCTGGAGGAGAAAGCTGGACCCCGGGGGGCTGTCAGAAGAACTATGAGTTGTAACAAATAGGACTGAGATGTGACTTTGAGCGCAGCAGGTGCCTGTGACCCTCACCAGCCCTGCATCTGTGCCAGCTCCACCTTTCACCCAGCACCAGGTTAGGGTCCAGCATGGTAGCCCATAGCAAACAAGTGGTGAGGGACACACCTGTGGGTGACCAAGGGTCAGCACTGACTGCTGTCCTCCCCTCTGTCAAGGCACCCTTTTGGAGGCATCAGGGCAAGTCCCATGAAGAGGCCTCTGTCTGTGTTTCTCCTTGAATCTTCTTTTTGTTTGGTTTTGTTTTGAGACAAGGTCTCACTGCAGCACAGGCTGGGCTTGACCTTACCATGTAGCCTAACTAGACTTGAACACTTGGAGATCCTCCTGCCTCAGCCTCCTGAGTGCTGAGACTGCAGGTGTGCACCACCACACCCAGCTTCTCCCTGCATTTTCATGCTTTTCTGGCTGGACTAGGCTCTCCCTTCTCATGAAGGGCTAAAACCCCAGGGCCCAAGAGGGAAGAGAAGTCAGAAGGTGGTGGAGGTGGCACTGAGTCTGCTCTTCCCTGTGCTTCTCTTTCAATAACCTAAAGAAGGTTTGTAGAATCCCATTTTGCAGGAGGGAAAATGGAGGCGCGTAAAGCCGAATAGCGGCAGAGCTGGGGTTTGAGCCTGCCCTTGCCTGTGGGGAAGTCCCTGATGTGGGACCAAGGAGGGCAGGGGTGTGTGGGGTGAAAGGGAGCCCATGGAACCCAGAGGAGGAAGGGGCTGGCCTTTGTTCTGCTCCCTGGGATCCCACCTTACCTCTGGGCACCTCCAGCTGCTGGTCTGGGAACTTCTTTCAGGATTCAAGAAGGCGAGCTGTTCTTCCTGGCTCCTTCTAAGGCCCTGGAACGGACACGGCTACATTTCAGCGCGTTTGAGGGCAGGACACACGCTGGCCCCATCCATGCTCCACCAAGCCATGTGAGGCCATGGACAGCCAGGCTCCTCTAAAGTCAGCAATGCCCGCATGTGCCCGTGAGTTCCCAAGTGTCCGCCCCACCCCAAATCCCAGCCACACGTCCCAAGGAAAGCTAGGCTCACAGCAGGAAGTTGCAAAGCCACCTCACACAGGAGGAAGTGGTAGGAGCCAGCACCCCACTTCTGTGCTGGAATAGAAACCCAAGTCCTCTGAGGGCTGTCAGGAGGTAAAGTGACTGTCCCCATCCCTAGCTAATCCCAGGGCCAGCTCTCAGCCACAGAGCTCTGTGGCCGCTGGGGCTACATGAATGTGAGGCCAAATTTTCATGAAACAACCTCAAGCCTTTTGGGAAGAGGCAAGTGAGGAAGAGAAGCCTGGGGTCTGGGGATGTGTCAGGGGTTTGCAGAGCCAAGGGGACAAGGACAGTGCTCTGGGGTCCTTAGACTTCCCCCAGATCAGCAACTCCACAGTGATCCATGGGGGCCAACCAGAGATGTCCCAGCTGCCCGTCCCATGGTTTGGGCTCTTGGCAATGTCTTAGGGATTCCCTGGCTTCCTGAGGCAGGGACCTGGTCAGAGCAGGGCAGAGGCGCAGACTGGTATGGTTCAGTTGCTGGTGAGGGCAGTGCTGTCCTCCTGTCACCAGGCCCCCAGAGGAGCCCAGCCATCCTGAGCCTCAGGTTGGAAAAGGCAGGAGCTCTCAGCCCTGCGTGTTTCCACCCCTGCGGCCTCTGGCTGGCTTGCTCACCCCCAAGGATGGGAGTGCCCCACCCTAGGCCGCTCCTCAGGGAATCTCGCTGCCTCATCCTCTCCGAGGCCTGGCTCTCTCCTCTGCTGCTGGGCAGGGTTCTGTCCCGGGGAAGCCCATGGTACCTCAGGCTCCTCCCAGCATAAGCTCAGCTCCCCGCATCCCACCTGACCGCCCCTCCATGCCTCTTGGCAAGTTTTCAGGCTACCCGGGAGAAACTTCAAGGGGCTGGGATGCATTTTACTGACATGGCAATGACAGCAATCCGTGCAATTCTGCAGACTTCAGCCAGGGACTCTGCCAAGGGCCAGAGACAAAAGGTGAATCAGTCCTCATACCTGCCTGGAAGCTCTCCACTCTGGTAGTGGAGATAGGACACCCAGGCAGCAGGAAGCAGGGAACGGGTCACAGAGTGAGGGTGCCCATCTAGGCGGGGTTTGAAACCATCTTCTCTAAAAGTGTGGCTGAATTTCCAGTGGGAGAGAAGCAATCCAGGGTACAGAGACACAAGAGTTAAGCTCAGACCATCAAACCACAGAGCTGACCCACTTGCTGGCTTGGGATAGAGATGTTTCCTATCAAGGCTTGGTGAAGTTTCTGGAAGGAGTCAGGCAGTAAATATTTTAGGCTCTGTGGGCCTACTGAACACACTATTGTAACTGGGAAGCAGCCACAGACAGCATGTAAGCGAGCGAGCGTGGCTGTGTGCCAATAAAACTATGTTTTATTGAGGTCCAACAGCGGACCTGGAACTTCTTATCATTTGCTTGTGTCACAAAGTAGCAGTCTTTCAGAGTTTCCTCCCAACCTTTTCAAACTGCAAAAGTCCCTTAGGGCACAGGCTACACAAACACAGCCTGACCCAGATATCTGTGTGTGGGTGAATATGGGAAGATCATACTTGAATGCTGGGTAGAAAAGAGCCTTTTAGCTGGGTGTGGTGGTGCACGTTTCTAATCCCAGCACCCCAGGAGGCTGAGGCAAGAGGACTGCAAGTTTGAGTACAGCTGGGGCAATTTAGCAACTGTCTAAAAAGAAAACAATTTTTAAAAAGGGCTGGGATGTAGCTCAGTGTGAAGGTCCTGGATTCAACTGAGAGAGAGAGAAGGTGGGAAGAGAAGGAGAGGAAGAGGGAAAAAAAGAAGAAGAAGAAGAGGAAGAGGAAAAGGAGGAGGAGGAAGGGAAAGAGGAAGAAGAAAAGGGCCTGGAATGCTGGAACAAGGCTTTGGGTTGATGTGTAGCTAGGGCTGGTGACAGATCCCACACTGACTGTCCCGGACGGAAGGTGACTCACCAGTAATCCGTCTGTTCCTGCTCCTCCCGACCCATCTGCTGCTCAAACCACTGCCTGCCGTTGAGAAGCTACACAAGTGTGTGTTTAGATCAAGTGCCAGCTCATGTACAGGGACGCTGGCTTTCAAAATGTGTGTCCAGTTATAGGAGAATACCAGCTCATTGTTGGAAGTCAGTCAATAAGCGAGCAGCCAAGTTAATGGGAGATCTCCTTTCCAACCAAAAGACAAGCACGACCGCCAGTCAGGGGAGGACCAGGGTGAATCCAGCCCTTCTCGGATGCATGCAACAGACAAGGACACATGCACACGTGCACACACACACATGCACACTTCAGCCGTTCACACTATGCCTGTGGCTTGGTCCATAGGACAGTTGTTTGAGATTTCTGTCACTTAGCAGCTCACCCAGGTCACCCCTCTCAGCACTTGGATCCATTGTCTTTGACCTCTGTGTCACACACTAGGTGCTGTAGGATAGGTGATGCCACCATGTACCCAGGTGCCCTGGCCCTTGGGCATCAAGGCCAGTCCCTCTGTCACCTGACTACCCACAGTGCTGCCAGGGCAGACCTCTGCCCGGCACCCGGGCTTGTCCTTTGGTTGGAAAGGAGCAGAGTTGCTGTGTCGAAGGGCATGAGAATTTAAATGCTGGAGCAGTTCCCCTGCGCTGCCGGCATAACTGTTGCAAATTCTCTTGGGGCCGGGAAGTCCTGCCGGGCTGGCTGGACTCTGTGAGCTCAGTGTGTCTAGCGCTCCTGGGTGACTGCAGGGCTCAGCCTCTCTGGGGTGGACCACCTTGCCTTTTCCTGCAGATTTGGGCCAGGACTGCTGCCCAAGTAGTGACCCCAGGGACAGTGAGTATCTTGGTCCACCCATCCAAAAAGCACACACTGAGTGGGCTTCTGGGGTGAGCCCTCGGGCTAAGGTGGGGGACGCAGTCATGGCCTTGCTGTTGTCCTCTCCACTGCCTGGTGATGGTGGTTTGGTCAGTCACAGTTTTAGTGACTATTTATCAACAGTCTGTGACATGCCAGATACTGTTCTAGGGAGAAAGAGTCATGGGAGAAAGAAAGAAGTTCCTTCCTCCTGGACTGACAGTGGAGGAGACAGATAGTGAACATGAAAGCAAATGTGTTACATCAGAGGTGATAAGCGAGCTAGCAAAAGTGCTGGGAGTCACTGTGTATGTAGATTGGTTGGGGAAGATCTGTCTGAGCAGACCTGAGAGCATGAGGGAGGGAACTGTGCTTATGTCAGGAGAGTGTCAAAGGCAGAGGCAGCGGCCAGTGCAAAGGCCCTGAGGTCACTGATGCAGGTAGTGGAGAACTTGGAGGGTATTGTAGGCAGGAAAAGCTTTGGCTGTCATGCCAGCTGATGAGGGGAGCTGTAAAAGGTTGGGAGCAATGTGACCTCACAGGTTGGCTGCTGGATCCAACAGGGGGCCCAGGGCTGAAGCAGAGAGGTGGCTGGAGGACTCCGCACCTAACCCGACAAGGGATCTTGGACCAGGTGCTCCAGCCAGTGGTGGCAAAAAAGGCAGGGCTCTTACATACTCTGTAGTCACAGGTCCTTCCTCCTTTCTTTTCTTCTTTCTTTTCCTTTTCTTTCTTTCTTTCTTTCTTTTTTCTTTCTTTTTCTTTTCTTTTCCTTTCCTTTTTTTTTTCTGAGATAGGATCTTACTATGTAGTTCAAGCTGGACTTGAACCTACTATGTAACCCAGGCTGGCCTTGAACTCACAGCAGTCCTCCTGCCTCAGCCTCCCAAATTCTGAGATTATAGGTGTGCACTGTCACACCTGGCTTTCTGATGGAGTGGACATATGTGACAAAGGGGAAGACCCCGGTTTCTGGTGCATGAACCAGAAGGATGGGTCTGCAGAAGGCCCAGGCTGAGGCAGGCTGGAGCTGTGGGCTAGGTAAGCTGGAGGGGCCCTCTGACCTCAAGTGGGGCTGAGGGGGAGACACAGGCTCAAGGTACAGGTTGGGAGGCTGCCCGGAAGAGGTGGGACTGAACGCTGTGGGAGAAGGGAGACGGGGATTTGAAGGCATCAGGCCAGAAGCAGGGGGTACAGGGTGGGGTGGGCATGCAGCGGGGAGGGAGTGACCTGTCTGGTCAGTTGCTGCGCAGCTTTTGGGTTTCAACCGCATGCAGAGTGAGGGCTTGCGACAAAAGACAGTCCCACTGTGCATGCCTGTGCTCTCTGCATGCAGGGCGGCTTAGCCAGGAGCACTGAAAATTTGAGTTCTGTCTGGGTAATCAAGAAACCTAGTGAGACCCCTGCATCAAAATGAAAAATGAAAACGGGGCAGAGAGGTAGCTTAGCGCTGAGGCCTGGGGTTCAACAGCAGAACCAAAGAAAAAGGTTCTAAGCAGCGGCAACCCAGTGTGACTGGGAGGAGATGGAGAAACCCAAAGAGGGCGCCAATCCAAGGAGGGCTTCCTGGAAGAAGGGGTGTCCAAGTAGAGGATGAGGGGTGCATGTCTCATCCTCACATGAAAAAGAGAGGTCCAGGCTGAGGGAACCGCATAGACAGAGACCCAAGTGACAGCTACTCATTTGGGGCCAGAAAACAGCCTGGTGCTAACAGGGGCACAGGAGGAGGAAGGGGCTGGCATCCCCCCGGCATCCTGGAGAGGACAGTGAGGCGGGCAGCAGGGTCCCCCATGAGATGCCAGGCCTTGGTGGGGAGAGGGGACGGAGAGGAATGAGGGCTGTGGTGGGTGAACTCAGACCACCAGAGGTGCCAGGCACTGGTGGGGCTGCACGCTGGGCTCTGGGAGGGACCCTGCTGCAGGGAGGAGGCTGGAAGAGCTGGGCAGTGCCAACCCATGGTCCCACCTCCTTCCTGGTGCTGCTGGAGGTCTGGTGTCTGGCCAGGCCCCGCTGTGTGTGAGGCCCTGGCAGCCACCAGTCCCTTCTACCTAACGCCTGTCCCTCTGGGCAGACCCTGTCACACCATCTCCACTCTGTCTCCAGTCCACAAAGTGTCTTTATTGCATTCCTGGGCTCCTTAAAAGGAAAGGGCTCCAAAGTGTGGTGGATCTTACCAACCTTCAAACAATCACAGTGAAGGGCCACTTTGGGGGAGGGAAGCCCGGCATAACTTGCAGCGCTACAGATGCCTCTCCAGCAAGCAGCGCTCATTCTTAATTATTTCTGTTTGAGACAGGGTCTTGATATGCAATTCAGGCTGGCTTCGAGCTCCCTGCAGTCCTCTTGCCTCAGCCTCCTGAGTGCTGGGATTGCAGGGGTGCTGAGTGCCTGGCTTCCCAGGAGGCAGGATTTAAACAGTAGATTCAAAAGGTGAATCAGAGTTAGCCAAGACAAAAGAGAGGTGGAAGAGTGTTAGAGTGAACTGACCTCTCAGGCCTACAGTAGAGAATTCAGAGCCTGGACAAGCTGGTCTCAGCCCAGAGGCCTGGGGTCTTTTCCAAAGCAGGGCCTCTCCCCACTCCCTCCCCTTCCCCCCCATTTTATTTTTGTCACCTCTGCAGCACACTCTTTGTAGGGAGGTGCACAACGTCCTAACCCTTTGTTCATCCTCCTTCCTCCCCTCCCTCCCCCACTCCTCAGAGCTTTCTCCCTGCTTCCTAGGGCTCTAGGTTGTGTGGTTGTCTTGCTCTTTACTTATATTCTGTGTTTCTCGTAGGAGAGAAACCTCATGTTATATAAGCTCATGTGGACCATTTATTTAACCTAACATTGTGGTCTCAAGGGGCATCCACGTGCCCACAAGTGACTCGGCTTTATCCTTCTGGGCAGCATAGTACTCCACTGTGTGTAAACACACTTTCCGCATCCACTCATCTGTGGATAGGCTGCTTCCGAGATCTAGCTATTACAAATTGCGCTGCTGTAAACACCACGTGCAGGTATCCCTGTAATGTAATGCTTTTAAGTCTTTTGGAACAATACCTAGAAGGGGAACAGTTGGGTCAAATGGAATTTCTACTGTTGCTGTTTTGAGGAATCTCTACACTGATTTCCGCAGTGGCTGCACTAGTGCACACTTCTACCAACAGTGTAGTAGAGTCCTTTCCCCCGCAGTCTCATTAACGGTAGCCTAGCCCTTCTTTCTGGCTGCAGAGTATCTCGGTGTAGCTTCCATTTGCATTTCCCTGATTTCAGGCACCATAAGCGCCTTGTCAGGAATTCGCAGGCCTGCAGGCCGTCTGCCTTCCTCTGGGAAGTGTGTCAACTTCGGCTGCCCAGGTTTGGCCTGGGTCTCTTATCGTGGGGGCCTAACTCTGCAGTTCTTTCCGTGCTACTGTGGTCAGCCCTGGCTCGGGGCTCTGATGTCTGGCCACGGCCGTGCTTTCTGGAGTAAGGCGGAGCTCCGCGTCTCCTTTGCTTCTCTGCCCTGGTCAGCAAGCCAGGCTGGACATCTCCTCCTGTACTTACTGGCCGTGCCTGCTTCTGCCCACGGCCTGTCTTGCAGCTCCTTTGGCGGGAGAGGAGGGTCACAGAGGCTCCGGTCCGGGACCAGAACTGGCGACTTTGGATCCCGTCGCGCCTTGTGTGACTGAGCCCTGTGAGGGCCACAGGCAAGGCCGGTCCGAACTCGTTACGGGAGACCCCAGGCGCCAGCCAGGGCGACACAGGGCGACAATTGGGCCGGAGCCGTGTGGGGGCGACTGGTGAGCAGAAGCTCCGGGTGCCACCCAACCGCGGGACAGGGGAAATAAACCTGTTCCTGCAGCCCTCCTCCCCCTCCCCTCCCCTCTCCCCTCCCCTCTCACCCCTCCTCTTCCCCCTCCCCGCGGCGACCCCCCCAGTCCCGAGCCGGGAGCGTCGGCCCCCCCCCGAAGCGCCACCGTGTGGTAGAGGCGAATCATGACAGCAGCAATTCGGGTCACAACTCCAGAGCCACCTCCTTAAGAACAACCACAGCCCTTCTTCCTGCGTTTTTACTTTATCTCTTTTTCCCTCCAAAATGGAACTGTAAACCAGGCGTGGCGTCCTACACCTGTAACCCTAGAACTCTGGGAGGCTGAGGCAGGATGGAAATGATCAAGCCCAACTTGGGCGACCTAGTGACTTAATAACACCCTGTCTCAAAAACAAAACACGGGCTGGAGATGTAACTCAAAGGCCTGGGTTCAGTCTCCACAACTACACGCACACACACGCACGCACACACGCATGCGCGCACGCACATGCACGCATATGCACACCAACACGGAGGAAAGGATGTACATTTTCATATATATTACATAGATCCAATATCCAATAAACATTCTTTAGTCTTTATTCCACAGTTAATCAAAACAAATTTATTTATTTATTTATTTATTTATTTATTTTTATCGGTACTGGGGATCGAACTCACAAACGTGTGCTTATAAGGCAGGCGCTTATGCCGCTGAGCTAAATCCCCAGCCCTATTTATTTATTTTTTAATAAAAACAAATTTAAACTGCAAGGTGAACCACAAACATTAAGAACATATAATAAAATCATATTTGTATTTTTTTCTGTAGAACATCTGAAGCCCACTTGCCAAAATGTTAGTTGATTTGCAATTATCAATCAATACATACTCAGTGAAAAATATGCAAATTTCACAAACGTATAGAAGGCAGAAACAGACAATTTTCCTGCAGAGCCCCTCATCATCTGCCCCCAGGACAAACACTGATTGCAGCTTGGCAAATAGATTTCAGATTTTTCTGCAGGAAAAAAAAAAGTATGTGTGTGTGTGTATATATATATATATATATATAAGCAGAGACTGAAGAATATTTACTGGAGATATATATATTATATAATACCCAAATCATGCAGAAGTGAGCACTGTGCCTATCACCCAAATTTAAGAAAATTTTCTATGACTTTGAAATTTCTTTCATGCTTTACTCTTTAAAAAAGTGAAAATACAGCATTTTTATTCCTCTTCCCTTTTCCTGGGATTGATTTAATATTTTTATTAATTCATGTCATCCTTTTACTAATTTGTTAGTTTTCCTTTCTTTTAGTGATTATTCTAAATATGGTAAGATGTATCCTTGACTGATTGAAGTCTGATAGAAATTAAAGTTCTCATCACTGTGAAAATGCAGGAACCTTGGGCCACTTAAAACTCCATTTACCCCTCCTGATTTATATGTAGTTGTCATCTGGTACCATCTGGTATTTGAGGTCTTTATCTATTTCAAACCCCACAAGACAATGTTATTGTTGCTTGATACATACAATACTGGTTTGGGTTAGCCAAATATTTTCTCTTCTTCTTTGGCCTTCATTTCTTCCTGTGTGTCCAAGTTTCTGTCTGGGATTCATTTTCTCCTGCTGGAATATCTTTGGTAATTCCTTTGATGGGGGTGCGCATGCTGGTGATGATTCTCTCAGTTTTTATTGTAGGAAATGTCCTTGTTCTGTTTTCTTTTCTTTCTTTTCTTTTTCTCTTTCTCTCTCTCTTTTCTTGGTCCTGGGGATCAAACTCATGCCAGGCAGGTGCCTATGCCACTGAGCTAAACCCCCAACCCTCTTTTCTTTTTTTTTTGACAAAGTGCTGCTATTACCCAGGCTGGGACAAAGGGGTGAGGCCACTACACTCAGCTAGGTCTTCACTGTGGAAGAAAAGCATTTTTGCTGGGTGTTACATCCAGACATTTTGCTGGGTGTTAGTGAGACAGGCAAGAAAAAAGAGAGCCAGGCATGGTGGCACATACCTACAATCCCAGCACTCGGGAGTCTGAAGCAGGAGGATTGCTGTAAATTCAAGTCCAGCCTGAACTGCACAGCGAAACTCCATCTCAAAAAAAAAAAAAGAAGAAGCAAAATAAACAGAAAACACACAGTGAGATGGATGTCTAAGCCAAATGTACTGACAATCCCCTTACATGTAAAAAGGTTAAGTACCATAATTGAAAGACAAATACTATCACACTGGACTAAAAATAAAAAAAATACTGCTTAGAAAATGTCAATATAAAGATAAAAAAGGAGGAAAGCAAAAGGATGGAAAATTTTATATTGAGCAAGCACAAACTGGAAGTAGTGGGTATTGATAACAATATCAGCAAAAGCAGAGTTCAATGGGGCAAAAGCCATGCCAGAGATAAACAAAGCTATCCACAGTAGGACAAGTTGTTATTTATCCAGCAGATTCAATTCTAAGTTTGCATGCAGCAAACAACATAGCCCCAGACAGAGAAAGCAAAAATCAAGAGAACTAAAAGAAAAAATAGATAAATACAAAATCCCTCTTTTAGTAACTGGTAGAACAAGCAGATAAAAGAATTAACAAAAACTAGCTTATCTGAGGGGAGATCAAGGAAGTGTGTGCTACATTCTTTTCATTGTATTCTAATGGTGGCTCAGGATTTTGATCTGTCCCATTGATAGTTGAGATGGTGACAGCTCCACTATAAAATTGCTCTTTATCCCCCTATTGGTAACTAATAAATATTGTATAAAGGAATCACTCTTAAAATAGGAAACTCTATCAATTTTCCAATTTATTGATGTATCTTAACATGGGTTCTTGTCTTATTAAGTGGGTTTTAATTTATTATTAGCATTATTTTTGGTCTGATGCTGCTGGGGATCAGCCCCAGGGCCTTGTCCCCCAGGGTAGGCAAATGCTTTACCACTGAGCTAATCCCCAGCCCCTGTCCATTCTGCTGCTCACATCTTTCCAGCTTTGGCTAGTGGGAACTCCTTTTGACTTCTCTTCCCTTGCATGCTGTCTTACTCCCGGCACAAAATGTTTTGGGGGGCCTCCTACACTGTTCCTGCTTCAGAATCAGCCATTTCTCTAGGGAGCCGTGGTTCTTTTCCATAGTTTAGACATTGCTTTGGGCAGTGGGTATGCTCATCGCTACTGGAGATCTCTGAGGTCCCTTAAGCAGACAGAGCTGGAACTATGTATATATTTTCCTATCTGTGTATAGACATGTCACATTTATATCTATATTTATTTCTTCATCTATTTATAGATAATGAAAAGCATGAGCTCTGTAATAGTTGATACATTGTGTCAACCCGAGAAGTTTAGAAATTTAACTAATTCAGCAGTTGTACATGTCAGTGAGTACAGGACTTGTCTTACCTCTCTAGGATGTTCCTTGTGTCAACTTGAAAAGTTTAGAAGTTTGCTGGGGATTTAGCTCAGTGGTTTAAGCGCTTGCCTGGCAAGCATGAGGTCATGAGTTCAATCCCCAGTACAAGAAAAAAAAAGAAAAGTTTAAAAGTTTAAGTGACTCAGTAGGGGGCCAGGGTCTTTACTTTGTAAATACCCCTACAAGACCCCTGCAAGAGGAGGGGAGGAGGTGTGAGGGCAGATGGTGTGAGCACTATACTCACACTCACAGGCAGGCCAGGCAGAGTAGCTTGCTTACAATACAACTGTTCTTATACAACTCTTGTTGCTTCTGCTGTCCTCTGCTGCCTTGAACTGTTGCCTGTCACCATGCCACCTGGCCTTGGACCCAGCGGATTACAGACTGAAATTTCCACAAACTGTGAGCTAAATACACTTTTCCTTCCCTAATTTTGGGTGTTGGATATTGTGACTCATCAATGAGAGAAAAGTAATCAAGACAAGCTCTAATTTCTATAGAATGTCACAGAATCCATTCCAATTTTCTACCTTTCCATGTTTGACATCCCCTCTTCCAACAATGAGAAATCCAATTTCCAAGATGGCATACTCACACCGCAATCCCTGTTTTTGGAATGGATAAAACAGTGGATAAGAAATGAGTAAAAACTTCAGAGAGCACAGTTTAACACCCAGCAGTCTTGTCACAATAAGGCAGCTGGCCGGCCTCCTCGGAGAGAATACTCCAAGAGATGACACGGTATTTTATAAGCCAGCCTCAGAAGCTACGCAGTTATTCTGCCATATTCTTTTGCTTACCCAGACAAACCCTAACAGAATGTGGCAGGGAACGGCCAAGGATGTGACTCTCAGGCCGGCACCCTGGAACAGGCTATATCCCCCTCCAGGGACACTCTCCTCATTCTGCTAGGACTCCAACACCTCATAATGATTATTATTTAATGATTACATGGCCACAACCATGTCATTTCCTCTTTCCCATCAGAGACATTCCCCACAAGGGCTGAGAAGCAGTCGGAAATAAGTGGGGAGGGTAAAGATCATTCTATCATAGCAACTGGGGATACTGATGCTTCCCTTGCTTTGCTGGTCAGGATTAAAGGAGATGGGAGCCGGGCATGGTGGCTGTTGTAGTCCGGGGTTGTGAGGAGAACAATTAGAATCAGGCCACAGAGTTTATATTATTATTTTATGATGATCACCCAGAGTTTAACACAAGAAAGTGCAGGAAATCTGTCCACAACACTAAAGACTCAGAATATTCAGCCAAGGGCCTGAGTCCCACAGCAATGTCCTGCATGAGTCCAGATAAAAACCTATAGCCCATGGCAGTGCCTCCCACCAATCCAGCTGGAGGTCTAGAGCCCACAAGAGGGACTCACAACAATCTGTTTTACGGATCCACACTGGGAAGGCCCAAAGGTCTGCGGTAGAAGCTAGAAAGTCTGTTCTAGCGGGGTAAAGCAGCTGTGCTGGTAGGTTGAAGGTTCTACACTGGTGCCAAAAAGTCATGCTCAAAATAAGAACCAGGGCTGCCCTGAAAATTACCACAGCCTCCTCAGTGACACAGAGGTTCTGAGCTCCTCCGAGGATAAGAACAGTTGAATACATGACAGAAAGCCAGCGTGACAAGTCTCTCCTGGTGATTAAACAGCACACATCTTCCCCTCCAGAGCCAGGAAGCAATGCTCGACGTTAGGACCAGAGCTCCCCCAAAGTGAACCACAGCCACTCTCACCAGCAAGGTCCTGAGCTCCTCTGATGACAATGGTCAAACTCACATTGGGGAAGCTAGTTGTGACGAGCTCCTCCAGGAGAAGCAATGGCTCAAACAGCAAGACTTAGAGAGGCCCACAATGCTTCACTCATCTTCTCCACCTCTCTGTTTATGCTGGCAGCTTTCCTCAGGTGGGCCAGCTACACACAGCACTGTGGTGCTGATTTAATTCAGCTGGTGTTGACCACCAGTTTTTTTTTTGTTTTGTTTTGTTTTTAATCCATAACAGTGGCACAGGCCTCTAATCCCAGCACTTGGAAGCCTGAGGCAGGAAGATCATTGCAAGTTCGAGACTGGCCTGGGCTACAAAGTGAGCTCAAGGCCAGCCTGGACTGCATAGTAAGACCCTGACTCAAAAAGACAAGGGGGGGAAAAATGGGCTAATGCTCAGAAAATGCCCAGCACAGCTGCTGGCACTGAGCAGGTGCTCCTACCACAAGTCCTCATTCACCCACTGGCACCTTCCATGCTGGGTGGGGACACAGGTGGCCCATGGCTACTCAGTGGCCCAGCAGTCCCCATGGCTGCACCCCAGAGTAAAGTTGGGAAGCATCCTATGAGACCCCACTCTACCACCAGTGCTGGCCTCAGGCAGGAAGCTTCTTATCCAGCCTCTGCGCATTGCCTGGAAGGGAGGGAAAGAGGGAGGTTCCCAGGTGGCTCCGGGTTACTCTGTATAATCTGAGACAATCATGTCCAGGTAAGAGACGGGAGGGCTTGAGTCTGAACGTGTCCGGGCAGAGCACAGTGTGAGTGTGTACACACGTGTGTACACTGATGTCAGCATGCAGTGTTGGGCCCTGGGAGGACACCGAGAATGCTGGCTGATTCCTGTTCTCAGCTCCACTGCTGTGTGACCTGGGCAAGTCCCTCCATGTGTCTGGGCTTCCTCTTCTTTTGTCAAGGGAGCCCAGGGAATCCTAAAGGTCTAAGGCTGTGATGGGGAACCTTTTAGAGACTGAATCCCCAAACTGCAACCCAAAAGCCACTTATTTATTGCAAAGTCCCAACACTGCCGCTATGTGTACTGCTATTGAGTTTCTCAGTGGCTGGGGCGATACTGGGGTAACTTGGCTCATGTCCCAGCAGAGCCTTGCATGCCCACTGTGGCATGTGAGCCATAGGTTTGCCACTATGTGTCTAAGGGGTCCTCAAATTGTGGGTTTGGGAAATTTCTTCCCAGGTCTGGGTCTAAGTTTTCAAATTCTTTCCCTCCTCTCCCTCTCCCCCTCCTCTCTCTTTGCCCTCCCAGTATAGGAGGAGCCTATAAGCTCATGAGCACCCAAGAGGGCTAGAAGCTTGCATTTGCTTCTTTGTTCAGAGTCCGTCTCTATGTAAGACCGTGAGCCACTGGGCCCGGCTCTATGTCATGGGGTAGGGAGTGGGGCAGATGCTCAGGAGACTTGGAGGAATGTGGTGGAGGCCCAGCCAGGGGAGGCTGAGACCCTGGCACTTTGTTGACATCTTCCTGCTGCTGGCACTCCCCCCACCAAGGGGGGAGAGCTGACATTTAGAGTAAACCCACGCAGATGCACACCTCTCTCTAAATCTCAGGTGCCTCCAGAGAAGCTGTAAGAACCTGTTTCAGTGCTGGGGGGCACCACAGAGCCAAGGCAGAGAAGCCCAAGCAGGGTGTGGAGCAAGATGGTGTGCATGGGCCCTGTGAGGACAGCTCTGTCCCTGGGTGTGGGCTCTTCAGACCCAGAAGTGGGGGTGGCAAAGCTTGCTGGGGTGGGGAATCCTCAGCCAGAGTTGAAGGAGCTTCCAGCTGTCCTTGTGGCCTCTGGGGAAGACAGCAGGGGGTTACCATGGAAACCATCCCACAACACTGCTCTCCTGTGGAGCTCATAGAAGTTCTCTCAATGAGAATCTCATCTTTTAGGTGCTGCTTCTGCCCTACCCGCTCCAAGGGGCGAGCATACCTGTGGGCAGGTCTGTGGATCAAGTGTCTGTGTGTGGCCACTCTCACAGCCCTTCCAGCTCACCTCAGTGGCCTGGCGTCCTCCTCTGGGCCTTCCACATGCTGCTGCCTCTGTGGAACAGCTGGCCCCTCCCCAACTCCCCTTGCCTGGCACCGCCTCACCTTCTCCTTGACTGGGCAGGGCCCTCTTGTGCGGTGGCCCACGGCCCCCATCCCTGGCTCCCTCCTCCCCCAGCACTGATTGTGTGATGAGTCCCTGAGTGAATAATGGGTCTCATCTGTCTGTGTCCTTGGCACCTGGTGTGCAGAGAGGTCCAGAGATGCCTGTTGATAAGTGAATGAACACTTGAACAGCTGCTTCTGTAGAAGGACTTTGGACACACACAGTTTTCCTGGCTCAACTAAAAGCAAACAAACAATTAAAAAAACCCAAGCCAAAACATCTTCAGAGCTGGAGAGTCCCTTCAAGACAACTCCTGGGACTGGTGATGTGGACTGACATGGACACGGCCTGGGAGTGTAGAAATGCAGCATCCCAGGCCCCTCCCAGACCCACTGAATCCCCACCTGTCTTTTAAAAAGGTTCCCAGGTGATCACCCTCACAAGTTAAAAGTAGGGACGCTCTGCTCTTGTAGGCCCCACCTCCTATTTTATAGACAAGAGAACTGAGGCCCACTGTAGGGAGAGGACTTTCAAAGCTGTCCCAAGGCTTGGCCCCCAAGCCAAGAGGCCCCCTCTGAGACCCATCTGCTGTCCTTCCCACCTTTCTGGCTGTGGAGACCCGGGGATTCCATATCCTTCCCCAGCCTCTGGAAGTCTTTGCAAGGATCTTGCTTGCCCCCTGGTGGAACAGGAAGAGATGGCCTGACCTGAGCCTGGCCAAGGAGGAGGGATTTGGCTCCCTTTCCAAGGTTAAAGGAATGTGGCTCGGGGCAGAGCGCCGCGGGGAGGGAAGTAGTCACAGCTTGGGGACAGAGGGGAGGAGAGAAACAAGCAAGCTGAGGTTCAGAGTCCTTGCTTTGAAGATATTTGCCCAAGCTGGGGATTTAGTTCAGCTGCATAAGCACCTGCCTGGCTAGTGCAAGGTCTTGAGTTCGATCCCCCCAATAAAAAACTGTGAAGAGTTTTGCCCAAGTTCACATTTACCCCACCATTTATGAGATCAGGTTTCTGATCACATCTCATTTTCTCAGCTTGAAGCCAGGTCTTTGCACAGAGGCAAAAATTTTGGCCCAGGGATCAGCACAGTGCACTGAAAGAAGGCTCTTAGGGAAACTGCCCATTTCCTGGAAGAAGGGGTGCCCTGTACGCCATGCCCTGGGATCCCAAAGCCTGGATTCCAGAGGGAGGCAACTGTGCAGGGCAGAAATCAAGAGAACCACATGCTCTAGAGTCTGACAGACCAGATTCACCAGTGGCTCAGCACAGACCAGCTGGGGGACCTTGTGGCTCTCTCTGGGACTTACTTTCCTTACCTGTGAACAACCTTCCAGGTCCTCCATGAGATTTCCATGACATACTATTAATCACCCTGTTCCATGCAGGCCCTGCGTCACTGTACATGGTCCAATGGAGGCCAGGGGCTGGGGAGAGGTAGTTAGTTGATCAGGGGAAGAAACCCAGCCATACCCCAGCAGCTGCCACACCAAGCACAGAGTGGTAGGCCTTCTGGGTCCTTCCTGAAGGGCTACAGTGTCACTGTGTGGGGGAAAGGATGAATCACCAGGCTGGAGCATGGTCTCAGGCCAGGCAAATGTGCTTGGTTTGCTTTAAAAATCTGAGGTCCCCCCCCCCATACACACAAAGGCTAGTGTGTGATAGTGAAGTTGCCCCAGGACACCAGCTGGCCACCAACCTCCCCATTCTGCTGCCTACATTTCCCACAGTCCCTTCAAAGGGACTGCTCCCCTGGGACCCTGGGCCCTTTACCAAGAGTGAGCCCCCATCCCAAGGACTCACCTGCAGGTCTGGCAGTGATCTGAGCAGCTCGGTTTGCAGAGATGAACTGGACCAAACCGATTTCTCTTGCAGAACTGGAGAACATAGAGGAGAAGGAACTGGCCTCAGAGAAAGGACCAAAGTCTTCACCTCACCCAGGACTTTCCCTAACCCAGGAACAGGTTGGAGCAAAATGCTACGAGAGTGTGAGCAAGCAGTGATTGTTGATCACAGCTGCTGGTCATAATTTGCAAATGTTTTAGGTGAAGTGGGGGACTGTAAGGAAATGAGCACCTCAAGAAGAAAGTCAGCCTGAATATCTTCTTGCAGGCAAGAATGGAAGGGAGTCACAGGAGCACTAGATAGGAGCTCAAGCTGAGTGTAATGGACCAGGGGGTCTTGGCCTCCTTCTAGCCTCTAAAGTGAGGAGGCACCTTTCCTCCGGAGACAGGAAGGCCACTTCTTACGTGAGAGTCCTCTGACCTGCTCCAGGAGAAGATCAGAAAGTTCTTCCTGTACCTGCCATTTCTCATGCTCCTCTAACCTAAAAGAAGTCACTAAACATCGAGGGCAGCACCTCACAAACCTACCAGCGTGTAGCATGTTTTGTTTGGGTTCCTCTCTCCAGCTCGAGTTGTATCTGCCTTTTGTCTCGTGACGAATGCTGCTGGGAACAAGGGTGCGTGGTCACCCATGACCCTGGCATCGATTGCTTTGAGAATATACCTGGGATGGAACTGCTGGGTCCTGTGGTGATGCGATGTTTAATTTTTTGTGGAGCTGCCAAACCACTCCAACGCGTCCTGTGCTAAGTAGTCTCCATATATTAACTCATGGCCTGGCTCTGCCTGCCCCCAGTGGTGGCCTGGGTGTGTATGTCTGCAGACCAGTGGTATGAGGGGACAGGAACTAGGAGACAAAGGCCAAGAGTTTTCAAAGAAAGCTGCAGGGAGACACGGGAAAGAGAGGTAGAGAGCCTCAGAGCTCTGCAGGGATCGCTCAGCTCCCAGTCAGCTCCCAGGCTTGGGTTCCTGGGAAGTCAGCAGCCCTGGGCTTCCCAAACAGGGAACACACACCTGTCTCCACCTAACACCCTCTCTTTTGGTCAGGTCTTTATTTTCCTTACAGAATTCCATTCAGGTGGTTGGGCTGCCCAGAAGTGGGCTGACTCAGATCTAGCCAATCAGTGTAATTCTTTACTGGGGCCATGGTGATTGGCTCAGAAAGGGCATGTGACCTAGGCTGACCCAATGAGGCTTCACTCTCACTGGGACCTTGGTGAGAAGGATGGGAAGAGAGGAAGTGCTGCCTGGCAGTGGTGGAGTGTGAAGTTGAACCCAGGGTGCTGGTTTTAGCTTTGTTTCCTCAGGGAAATTTGCTTGAGGACTGAGCGAGCAGGTGAGGGAAGCAGATAGGGTACAAGATTGAATACTGGTGGCAAGATTGTAATCCCTGGATCCAGATGTAACTGAAGCTAGCTCTAAGACACTATCCCCCACCACACATACTTGGGTCTTTTGTCATTGACATCCCAAAGAGTGTTGATCTGGGTATCTTGGGGTATCCAGAGATTCTCCTCTTCCTGGCTGCCCCTCATGGTATTCATGCCATACCCTTCTCTCCTGGAGCCTAGAAGAGAGCCAGGACCTCAGGCACTTTCTCAATGGAGAAGGCGTGGCCACCCAGCCAGAGCCCAGAGGGTCTAGAAGAAGGATAGAGGGAGAGGCAAGGGCACCCAAACTCAAAGTGGGTACAGCCTCCCTGTAAATCACATCCTATGGAGGGGACCCAACCCTAATGGTAGTGTAAGCATCTCAGGGCATGGCTAGGCCAGCAAAGACCAGCTACAAAGCTTATGCGGTCTGGACCCATGGGAAGATCTGATCTGTCTTTGGATCAGCATGGTGCCTCTTAAGTACCACATGGGAGGCTGTCACTGGGCCATCACCCATCTCTTCCCATTCTGTCTCTGTCCTCTGTTATTCTCCATCTACCCTTGGAGCATCTATTTTCTATTTCCATACCAAAGTCCTGCTTGTCCTAAGCAATTGGTTTGTCTTCATTCATAAACTTTGGGAATTATGTAGGTGGCTGGGTTTTTCTTTTTGTGTCATCTGCTAGGAAGCATAGAACCTTGTGAGGCCTTCTATAGCCACAGTTTAGTGACGAGGGAAACTTGACCCCTGGTGTACATCAAAGAACTTCATGTTACAGCTTCCAAAGCTTTATAACTCAGCAGAGTTATAACTTAATGTCTTAGTGTTCCCTTTGTTCCTCTAAAGTATACTCTTCACATGTGCGTTCAAATCCATTTTCACGTAATACTTCTTATTTGCTGTGTGCTGTGATTTGACATAGTTTGAGCATGTTTCCCAAGGATTCATGTGTTGAAATTTAACCCCAGGTTGAGCTATTAACAGGGTGGAAAGTTAATCTGACTATGGTGTTTAAAGGTGAGGCCTTTAGGGAGGTGATTAGGGTTAAGTAAGGTCATCAGGGTGAGGCCCCCCCCACCCCGTTAATCTTAGTGGCTTCAGAAAAGGAAGGTGAACTCAAAGATACAGAGATACACATGTGCGGTTCCTGGCTCTATTCATGTGAAGCCTGCATCAGCAAGAAGGCAACCACTAGATGCAGCCCCTCAGCTGAGCAGCTCCAGAACCATCTGTCAAAATGAACCTCTTCACTTCATAAAGTTACCCAGACTGTAGCTGAGTATGGTGGTACATGTTTGTGATCCCAGCACTTGGCAGGCTGAGGCAGGAGTGCCAGAAGTTCGAGGCCAACCTGGGATACACAGTGAGTTCAAAGCCAGCCTGAACTACATAGTGAGACCTTGCTTCAAACAAACAAACAAACTAAATAAATAAATAAAGTAACCCAGACTCAGGTATTTCAATATAGTAATGAAAACCAGACCAATACATTGTGACTGTCCCTGTTTTCAAACTCACCTTTGAATTTGATGCAAATCACATTTCAAATGAGGTCAACATTGACCCTAACTAACCATTGCATTATATCTCATCCAATTTGTTTCATGACCAGAATTGTGGAAAGAATTAAGTTTGTAAACTGAGGACCACTGTATAAGGGTTTCCCTCCCCCTGTACATCCCAAAATGAGTTCCAGAAGGTGATGGGGGTGCATACACGTGTCTTAGTCACTTTTTACATTACTGAGGTGCAATACCTGACACAATTTTAAAAAGACAGATTTATTTTGGCTCACATTTTCAGTGACTCTGAGGCAGGAAGGGCCTGGCAGAGGACAGCTATTCATGTCACGGTGGTCAGGAAGCAGAGTACAAAGGAAGGAGCCAGGGAGGGAGACATACTCTTCCCCAGGGACCTATTGCTTCTGGCCGGGCCTCACCTGGCCTCCAACAGCACTGCCCTCACCAGATGATCAACTGCTGTGTACAGGCTGCCTGATCCACTCACCTTCCACAAGCCCCACCTGTGAGAGCCTAAGATCTGTGGGGAGACAGCCTGGATCCAAAGCATAACAGTGGGTTTTGTGCTTGAAATCACACGTTGCACCCACATATAAAGAGAACCTATAGAACTGATGGGCTCAGAAGAAAGCAGAGTCATCACCCCACCATAGCCCCTCACTTTCTGTGCCTTGCATAGATGAGAAAAGTCTTCAAAACTTCCTGAGCCTGGTCTCATTTCTCCAGCAGTGGGTGTTTGTGGTCTTATTTTAACTGTGTTCCTGGCCCCTTGTGTTACTCTCTTCTTTCTCCCCTCTTGTATTTTCTGCTTGTGTCTTATGCAGCTTTGGAAGCTGTCTGAGATCCTTCCACAGCCAGGAGAGAGAAACCAACCAACCAGCCAAGCAACCTACAGCTAGCCACATTGCTGGATTCAGGCTGGGTCAGAAAGGCTGAGGCCAGGGCTGAGCCCTTGTTTTTCTAGCACCAACCAGAAGGTGGCACTAGGACAGCTCCTAAATGTCATGCTTGGATCAAGGCCAGGGCAAACTCAGATATTTGGTGGGACAGTGACTACAGATGGTCCTTGAGGACTGCCTTGGGGGAGGGGAGGAGGACAGCAGAGATGAGCTGAGAGACAGCAGTGACTTGTAGGCTGTAGTGAGCCTCAGGTCCCCAGGACTAATTAATGTCATCTTTCTAGGTCACTGTCAGGAGCCAAGGTGAGAATGGGACTGGAGTTCTTAGTGACCTTCCTTCCCCATATTGTCCAGGAGGAATGAGTGGCTTTGCCCCTTTAAAGAGCCCAGGCAGATGAAAGCATTCAGGGTCTGCTGCAGCTGCGTCTTCCTGGGTGAACTCCCAGGGCTCAGAAGGCCTGATGGGAGAGCTGCAGCCACCCCACTCCCCCGTGTCCTCCGGGCTCTTGTCCTCCAGCACTGGGAGCAAGGGGGAGGATTCTCTGCCAGGAGCCTGGGCTGTCTCTGCAGTGAACCTCAGTGAAGAGAACAGACAGAACCTGAGAACTCAGTTTGCATCTGCCGCTCTGGGGAGGAGCCTGGGCTAGGGTGTCAGGCGGGCTCAGACCAGGCCACCAAGCCTGCTGCTCACTGGCTTTCTGACCTTGGGAAAATTACTTCTCCCCAAGCCTCAGTCCCCTCATCTGTGGTGGAGAATAATGGCTGCCTCTTAGAGTAGTTGTGTGGAGTCAGAGATTGACATAAATATGGACTTTGGTCTGGCACCTGGGCTGCAGTTCCACTGGATATTGTCTGTCACTGTTGCTCCCCTTAGTGCAGTGACAAGAAGCGAGAAACTTGATCCTGCCAAGGAATCCTTGGTTTCCTTCTTTGCATGGTGGAGGCCCTTGAGCTGTGGAGGATAAGGGATCCAACATGTGTGCAGCCCTTGGGCAGTCAGCAACCAGCATAGAGAGGACATCCAGCCACTGCAGGCTGGATCTGAATCCAGGGATGGGAGGATACGATTATTCTAACCCTTTGTTAACATCACTCAGGTAGGCACCCATGTTTGCTTGAATGCTTCCAGTGATGGGGGACTCGCTACTTCCAAGGAAGCCTTACTCTTCCCATCCCTGTTAAGCTCTAGTCGTGACAGTGTGCTGGTTTATGTTGGGCCAAAACTCATCTCCCAGTAGTTTTCCAGCCAGGAGTTGGACTAATTCCAAACTTTATCTCCCAGGGGCCATAGCTAACTCCTGACTTCCTTCCCCTTGTATAGGAGCTTCTGCTAAATGGATTAGTCCTCCAGCCTTTGCAAAATTAGATTCCAGATCTAGCAAGCAGTGGAGGGGGAAGGGTACTGTCCAAGTTAGCCTGCAGTTTAGGAATTAACTACTTCTGTGCCAGTGCAAAGTTGGAGGACAACATGAGATGTTGCTTCCACAGGAATGGTGACATCCACCAGTGGCCTATGTGTTCACGGAGCCATTGTGCTGTTCTCACCATGCCTGATGCTCAGAGCAGCATCCACTGGCCATAGATGGGGAAACTGAGGCCCACCGTGTAAGTGGTCACGCTAGAAGCACTATCTACAAATGAGCTTATTTGTGCATTCTGTGTTCTCTGAACCCTTACTCTGTACCAGGCCTGTGCTGGGTGCTGGGGCTGCAATGGACAAGACAAAGATCTAATTTTGGACAGGGTAGCTAAGAGTTAAGTGCAGGGAAACAGAGAGCAAGAAGCAGGGCACTCTTCCTAAGAGTTAGAAAGATGGCCTTGTGCATCTATCTGCACATCTATCGTCCATCTGTCCTTCTGTCTGTCCATCCACCCATCTGTCTCTTGGGGATTCCCAGAATTTGAACCCAGTGTTGCAGCCAGATATTTGGTGCTTTTGTGACTTGGCAGCCATTCCCATCTTGGAGCGACAGTGCCCTGATTTTGTTTGAGGTAGGATCTCCCTCCCGGGGCATGTGTTGCAGAAGTAGCAAACTTCACCTCCCATCTTCAGGGTAGAGCACATGATCTAGCTCACTCAGGGAGGACTTTCCTTGGTCATGACCACAGTGACCAGTTCAGTGAGGGATACATGTCCTAAGTCAGACTAGGCAGAACCAGTGATCCTCAACTCCAGGACATTGGCTTGAGATATGGAGAGCACTGTGCTTTCTGCTGGACTTGTTGGTGATGGGAGGTGTTGAGGGTCACCCCAGGGAGCTGGAGGATGGAGCCAACCAAGCAAAGCAGGAGGGGCCAGTGACCCTGATGACATTGTTTTTTGGTCTCAAGTAACCAGTCTGGGTTCATGTGATTTGCAACAGAAAGTGGCCACCTAACTCTAGCACAATTCTCTGCCCCAGAACTTGGACCTTTGTCCCTGAGGAACTCAAGGGGTTCCTCCCTGGATGGTTTCCTGAGGTTTCTGCCTGCTGAAAATGCTTTTTCTGTTAGGATATGGGCTCCATCCAGTCCCTGTCCTAGAAGTCAGCATAATCCATTCCTTATCTCTTCACAAACATCACCTCAGTCTATTCTCATCTTCCACTGAGGCTGTGCTGGTTCCGGCTTAACTCTTCACCTGGATTCCAGGGTCAGGTCCTTCCTAAGGTGGCACAGCCTTTAGGCTCAACCTCTAGTCCACTCCATACACTGGCCCCCCAGCAGGGGCTTCCTGAAGTGCAAATGGGGGACTTCCAAGGTGAGTTCTGTGGAGCAAAGTCCTAAAAGGACCTCCACAAGCAGGGGCACTTGTGGTCAAAGAAATCCTGGAATTGCTGCACACCAATCTCCCTCCTGGAGAGTGACAATGCTATTAGCACACTGAGAACCCCCAGAAGTGCTACTGGGAAGAAACCCACACAACCAGGCTTCCCTCAGCATTTCCATTGTTTTCGGTCACCGGTCACCAGTCATAGTAACACCCAGCAGCTGCTCTGAGGCACAGGCAGCCAGCGGGTCACAGGTAAATGGGCAAAGTGTTTTGAAAGTCCTTTCTAAGCTGATCTTCTCTTTCTTCCCACCTCCTCTCTTACTACTATGATCTACCTCCCCTGGGAACCTCTGTCTAGTATTTGCACAACATTTTTAAATTGTTTGATTTATACATAGTTGCATGCAGTTGGGTGAGTTTGGACGTGTGCCCAGGCCACAAACCCATCACTACAATCAAGGAACAAACATACCCATCTCCCCCAAAGTTCTCCCTTTCTTTCTTTTCTTTTCTTTCTTTCTTTCTTTCTTTCTTTCTTTCTTTCTTTCTTTCTTTCTTTCTTTCTGGCACAAGTGCTTCACACGAGCTCTACTCTCAGATTTTTTTAGGCACACAATCCAGTATTGTTCACTACGGGCTGCAGCAGCTCTCCAGAGTTTATTCATCTAACATAACTGACACCTTATAATCCTTGAACAACTTCCCCTATCCCTCTCCCCGCAGGCTCTGGCAGCCACCATTCTGTTCCCTGCTTTTGTGACCCCTCTATATGCAGAATCCTGCGGTATTTGCTTGAGCAGGTCTGATTCTTTCCAACAATGGTCTTTGCTGATACAGCTTCCTCCTCCTTCTCTCAGCTGGAAGGTGCCAAGGCAGGCAATGATTTATGGAGTCCTTGCAGCCATCCATTCACACAGCTGCTGGCTGGTATCTAGGGTCTCCAGGTGGGCTGTCAGCTCTCTACGTGGCTGCTTGACCTCCATCACCATGGAGCTTGATGGCTGCATTTAAAAGTGAGGCTGTAGAAATGTGGTTGGAAGCTTTCTGCTCATGGCTGGCTCTGCTGAAAGGAGCGGGAGGGGTGTGCAGAACCATCATTGCCGACATCATCAGCGGGCCATTCTTTGGGACCCAAGTAAAGTCTTCCATAATCCCAGCACTTGGAAGGCTGAGGCAGGAGGACTCGGAGTTGGCAGACAGCTTGAGCCATTTAGTAAGATCCTGTCTCAAAATAAAAAAGGGCTCAGGGTAGGGTTCAGTTGGAAGAGCACTTGCCTTGGATGGGCAAAGCTCCAGGCTCAGTTCCCGGTACTGCATAAAGGAGATGTTATTGTGCGTGTGGGTAAAGTCATCTGGCTGCAAGGATGGGGTGAAGACCTAAAGGACACCACTCTGTGTTCGCAGTTCCAATCATCAAGAGTGCCTCCAAGACTCAGGCTCCCCGTACCTTTCTAAAGAAATACCAGCATCCATCTTTCCTCCCCAGGCCTTGAACAATTAGTTGGTCGCTCTCTGTTAGCATCTCATCTTCTAAGGTTTGCTGATTTTTTTTTCTTCTGATGCCTCCTCTCCCAGCTTGTTTGCCATTGTAGCTTAGTTTCTACCTACTCAGAGGAGGAAAAGGCATTTAAGTGATTCATGGCCCACACACAGGCAGAATCGTCTGCGCCTCTTGCTTCCTCCCTGCCCGGTTTCTGCCACCACCACTGTAGCAGAGCTCCCTCACCAGTCTCAAAGGCCACCTCCAGGGGACTCCATTGTCCTCCTATTTCTTTTCCTGTCTGTGGGATTTTTGGTGCTTGTGATCAAACCCAGGACCACTCTACCGCTGAGCTACATTCCCAGCTTTTTCTTTTTCTTTTTCTTTTTTGAAACAGGGTCTCACTGAGTTGTTCATTTGAGTCTCCAACTGAGGCTTCCTCGTGCCTCAACCTCCCAAGAATCCTCAGATTTCTTGATGTCTTGGTAGCCTTGACACTATCAAACTTTTGACTCATTCGTTTTAGTCTCCAGTGTGAAACAATGTCACAAAGACCTTCAGACATTTTCCCTGTCTCTCCAACCCCAGCTCTAACTTGCTGCCTGTCTTCCCAAGTCCATTCCTGATCCTCAGCTTCCATTCTCAGTCCCTTCTTTTCTCACCACACACAGTCTCCCTGCATGCAGGCACCCATTCCCATGGTTTCAATTTCATTCTCATGGCTGATCCTTTCCAAATGTCACCCCTCAACACTGGCCTGGTGCCTGCATTCCAGTCACACATCTTCAGCTGTCTTCTACATCTCTCCTTGGATGGCCCCCCGCCACCTGGATTCATCACCAGAGCTTCTCCTTCCTCCAAAACCTGCCTCTCTCCTTCACCCCTGGCTCAGCAAATGTCCTCACCCTCTCTGTCTAGCTGCCTGCAATAGTGGATGTCATCCTTGACTGCTCTGTTTCCTCAATTTCTACTCCCAATTAATCGCCATGCCCACTGACTTGACCTCTTTTAATAAATCCCATCTGTCTCCCCACTCATCATTCCACAGCTCCAACCTCAGTCTCCCCACTCACACTTGCCTTTGGTCTGTACTCCTGTCCATCCACCAAGTGAATCATGGCATTCCCCACCCAAACATGTACTGGTGGCTCCTTCCTACCTAGGAATCAAATCCAAATTGCCCCCAAGGCTGCAGCTGCCAGATTCAGCAAATAAAAATACAGGCCATCCCATTACATTTGAATCTCAGATAAACAATGAGTATTTTTTTGTTTTGCTTTGTTTCGTATGAGCATATCCTGTGAAGCATTTGGCATCAGGCCTCGCATATCCTGGACGCTTTCCACAGCCCTTGCCTTGTTTCTTGTTATATTGTGTTTCCCATCAGACATTTGGGGTTGACTGAACTACTTGAAACTCCCCCGAGTAGATCAGACATTCTACATCAATATGTTCTTTCTACCTGCCGTCTACCCCACCACAAAGGCCATTCTTCCTTTGTGCCCTGGTCACTTCCTACTTCTCTCTTGGCTCTCTGGGGTCTCTTCCCAGAAGGAGTCCAAGATGCATGAGTCCTCTGTCCCTTAGGATTGTCTTCGCACTTGACTCATGGTCTCCCCCTCCTGCAGACCAAGTTACCAGCAGCTCTGCAGTTCCCCTAGTTCCCCGACCATATCTGGCCCTCCTGAATGGCCTATGCAGCTGGATGCTCTGGAAGGCTGAGCCCCAGCTTTCTTCTTGCTCTCTTGGCCTGACTCCCAGCCTGATGATTCGCACTCCCTCCTCGCCTGAGTTC
>PVLA01010037.1:0-68001 GCA_004027455.1 Hydrochoerus hydrochaeris
AAAAGCCCACAGGTTGTATAATTCAAATCATAGTTAAAGAGCATAGTTACAATATTGCTGATATTTCTAAGCTTATAAATTCACATTGTCTATGTAGTCATGCTTTTTCTCACTGATACTCAAATACCTTCTTGCAAAATATGCCCTAAAGGGGAAATGAAGAAAGATAAGAACAGATTAGCAATCAAAACACGTTTCCCTACCATTAGTAGATAATTATTATGGCAATAATTGACATTTAGCACTTTCTTCACAATAAGCATTATACATTTACCCTAATAGCTCTATAATATTATTAGCTATGGTTAAGAAATAAGACAACTGATGAGGAAACTGAGGCAGAGCAACAGTATTTGTGTACATTATCATCTTTGCAGAGTTTATAATTTAGTCAGCTCTGAGTCATACATTCTATTTAGGTGCTTATAAGTGAGTAGTAATGTTTCCACATTTGAAACTTTTTGTAACTATAATTATATACAGTTAGATAGATATATACATACACATCTGTTTGTACATGTGTGTGCATGTATGTGTATCCATGTGTGGCCAAAGTCAGAAACCGAAAGATTTTTTGATTTGAGAATATCAGTGGAAAAGAGTCATAAATGACTCTGCCTACTTGCAGAAACTAAGATACCCATTGACTTACTGTCCCTCTTCTTCTCCTTTCCTTCTTGGTATGACATGGACTAGGTGCCTATGGAAAAGAAAAAGCAGCTGCACTGAGAGAGTGAACCACATTTATTTCACATGGAAATTGTTTTTCCAAGTCTACCACCAATCATAATGACTTTATGTTTTGTCACTAAGTCTTTCAAATTAAGATATGCAAAAACTCAGTTTACTCCAATGTTATGTCTCTTAAACACCCTACACTGAAGAGTAGTCATGGAAAAGCCTTTAGAGGATAAGTGCCCAAACTGCAACTCAAAACCCACTTATTTATTGCAAAGTGCCAACATTGCAATTATACCTGAATACTGAGGTTTTAGTTTAGAATAAACAATTCATATATTAATATCTTTTGTCTTAAAAGAAAAACATCATAACAGAGTATCTGATTTTTGTCTTGTTGTGAAGACAAAATACCTGATATCCAAAGTTAAAAGAGGACAGGTTTATTTTGGTTCACTGTTTGTAGAGGTTTCAGTCCATAATTGGTTGGCTTCAAGACAGAGTGGTAAGGCAGACGGGCATCACAGTGAAGACAGAATTCATGGTGGGCAGAAGGCAGGAAGGCAGGCAGGCAGCAAGGAGCAAATGATACAGCAAACAAAGCAGCAAGCAACAAGGGACCACAGCAGCCCACTTTCTATCCCTTCTATATAAGCATATAGCAGGTAGCATTAACATCCAGGGAGGGCCTTCCTATCATATATTCCTGGAACTTTGCCAAACTAATCAGTGGATTAATTTACTAATCACATATCCTTCACCTCAGCATCACACACTCTAGATTCAGCCACCTCCAAAAAGCTCCACTTAACAGAGGAGGTTTGGCAGGGTTGAGGGGTGAATCTAGTCATAACAAGTCATAACACAAAGATTTCAATGATACCAACAGCTTTTTATTAAAAGACAAAAGTTTTGATTTGGCATGTTTTTGTCTTGTTAACTTGGTCTTTGCTGCTGTGTGCATGCTAATAATTTATCTGACCTTGGCTTGTACTTCATTAGTGTAAAAGCAACACACCCAGCACTCAAGTCATCTGTTAGTGTGTTTCTGGTATCAGATTTAACATAATTTAAAACTGAAAACAGATGCTTTCAAGAATAAGATGATCTAAACAAAGATAAAAAAAACAAAAGCAATTTCAAATACTTTTATTGACTTAAAATTACTTGGACATCATCACTTGGTACTATTACTTCTTTCCAACCATGCCCACGGACCCTGTGAACACTGTTATCTGATGCTCAGCTGCTGGCGTAATGCTGGGGCAACTTGGCTCACCTGCTGACAGAAATGTAAAATGTTATGCTTGTTTTGATCAATTCTTTCTTTGGGATTTAGAACCTAGAAATCACTTCAAGAAAGAGACTTCAGTACCCTAAAGCCTAAAAACCTTACCAGTGAGAAAATAATCCTACTTAATATCTTAGGTATTCATAATTAAAGAATTGCTTATATCAAATTCACATAGGTTTTAGATCAAATTCAGAATTAATAAGGCCAGTCAAGCATGGTAGCATGCAGCTGTAATCCCAAAACTTGGGAAGCTGGGGCCGAGGAGCACCTTAAGCTCAAAGCTGGGCTACTTACTGAGTTAAAGGCCAACCTGGACAATATACCAAGATGCTGCATAAAACTAAAACAAAAACAAAAACAAAGAACAACAGCCACAACAACCAACTAGGGAAGGTAAAGTGATGAAAATCAATATTCAGAGGGCTTTGAGCAGAGGGGAAGCCTATATGCTAAATCTCTTATCAACTAAGGAAGACTAAAGAAAAATCAATGCATTTATCATAATAGATATCTAAAATATTATTAGATATAACATCTATTAAAAATGATGGGTTTATATCAGCCTATTTGAAGTAAGGTTTTGGAAATCTAGGAAAAAGAATTTATCAGGCTATTTTTTCTAAGATAGCTTTAATTTCTAATATTTTAAAACTCTTCTGTAAAAATAATTTCTCCTAGTTGGCTTTAAAAATGCCATCATCTGGGAATTTTCAAAATTGAAATATGCTAATTTTCCAATGATAATTCTATCTTAACTGAAAAATCTTAAACTTTGATTTTAGAATTTAAGAATTTATATATATATCATTTTATATATATATATATATATATATATATATATATATCACTGAACATAAGATGATTATGGGCAATATTAGAATATGAATGCTAATCTGTAAATTTTAATATTTTTAAACTAAATTTTTTGGCAGTTCAATAAATAAATAAATAAATAAATAAGGTATTGCTTGACTCATTTCAATGGCCAACAGAAATGCCAAAATGAAAGCAAGCATTTGGAGGCAAATTTATTTCATGTCAACAGCACTAATTGGGATCATTTCCAAACTATTAGGCCCTGATCTCTGGTAGTATAGAGCTTATATGGGATAAAAGCAATCAGGAAGTACAGAGGCAGATTGAGTTATCAATCTATATTGGTTCTTAAAATATGCATCATAGTGACCAGCTATGCATTACACTGATTACCCTTTTCTAGAAAACAGAAGCAATTGGAACTGCAACAGGAACTATCACCTGGGCAACTAAGAAACTGAAGCATTTTGGGGGAACTATTTTCTGTTACATTTTCCTCTCTTTTAGTTTCCCTTGCAAATCTTTGCTGGGCATATTTCATGTGGTCTTCTGAAACAAGGCCCAACTAGAAGGAATAACATTAGCGTTGTCAGTGATCCTAGAAAGAGCTGTAGCCAAAGTCCCTAAGATTGTCTTATTACACAGTTTTCTCCTAAATTGTTTTTAGGAAGAGACATAATTTAGGGCTATCTATTCTGTAACTTTACTCTGGCAAGGTACTGAAGACATTGATTTGATATAGGAGAGTGTTTAGAGTGCCGTGAACTCTCTTCAAATCTTGGTCAAGTGTCTGATTGATGTTTCCATTTTCTTCAGGCAACTATCCATAGAGTCAATGGCAAAAACCACAGCTGGCAGGGTGCACAGAAGCAAGGACTGGGTTAAGCAAACTGAAGAGACACAAACATTAAGGGGAATAGGTATAGAGCAATCCTGTCAACAATGTTCTCAAGCTTCAGTCATGCATGGACTGGACAATATCTGGAGTGACCAGAGGAGAGCTTAGAGTGTATAATCTCTTAAGAACAAGCCCCAGAGATGCTGTCCAAGTAAATTCTGCAGCAGATCTAAGACTGGATTTCTGAAACTTTCAGAGGTAGTTAATATGTAAGACTGTCTATAGAAATAGCTGGTCTTTTAACGGGCTACAAGCTATTTCAGAGGTTTTCCTTTTATTTTTGCATAATCTATCTAGATAGTTTTAAATGAAGAGAGCCCACTATACTGCATGAAGTTAAGGCCAGTGACACAGAGGCTGAAACCTGAGCTGGATGCAGGCATACAGGTACCAGTGCAGTAGCTTGAGCTTGTAGAACAAACAATGGGTGCAGTTCTGGCTCTGATCTTCCAGGAGTACCAAGTAATGTTTTTCTGGTTGGGGTTGATGGTTTACTCAGTTGGATCCCTGGAGGTGTGTAGAAGCACAGGTTTGGCATCACTGGTGGCATGTTTACAAACAGCAACAGGAAGCAGCATCAGGCAAGCTTTGTCTAAATCATCTCATCCAAGGTGACCACAGCATATCTAGCCTGTTAAATTCCACTCCTAACAGAGCCTCTTCCATCTGTAAACAGAGTGTACTCAGCATCTGTTAAAGGGTTTATTTTTCAGTCATAGTCTGATGATCCCAGCTTGTTGGGCCGATATGTGGCAGAATTGAGTGGTCCACAGTTATTCAGGAATCCTAGCATGTAGCACCTGGAGTTATGTCTTGGCCTACGGTGAGCTTGTCAGCTTTCTTGATCAGAAGGACAATGGCTAGTAGAGTGCAGAGGCAAAGGGGAGAGGCATCCAAATATTTGTACAGATAGGCCATTGGGCACTCTTAGAGTCTGAGTAAGCATCATTATTTTGTGAACTGAAAGATCTACATTTTATAGAAGCCAGCAGCTCCAAGATATTTGAAGAGTTTCTTTCTTATAACCAGTTTCTGCCAGATATTGCATCAGGGTTTTTGTGCCTTTCCAGCAGGAAGCTTGGATTCATTAATTAAAAGTGCAGTGTTATTTTGTGCTTGGGAACTAGCAAGGTCAGCTGTGAGGGCTTCTCCCAAAAGAGTAAACAAGTTTTGAACCTCTGGGAGATTGAATCCAGGTCAGTTAACTTTTGAGTCCTGTCTTGGTTACTTTTCTCTCATTGATCATATAAAATACTCAACACCCAAATGAAAGAAGGGAAGGTTTATTTAGCTCATGGTTTGTAGAGGTTTCAGTCTATAATCAATTGGCTGCAAGGCAGATTGGCATAGCATCAGGACAACACTTCAAGGCAGCAGCCAGTAAAAGCAGCCAGAGCAAAAGGTGGAAGGTGGGAGCCTTTTATCCCTTATATAGTAAGCATGCTATCACCTTCAAAGGGCAGTTTTAACAATCACAAAATCTTGAATAACTATTGAGATATTAGCAAAAGGATCAAGAATGTACACACAACTTTCAGGTTTTATAATTACACAAGTACCTCCTGTGAGGCTTTTAAAATGTCTGACATTACCCAGTTTGGGAGGATGGTCTGTCTCATTAATTTCACTTCTTCAGAAGTGACCAGCTGCAATGTAATTTAAGGCCCACTGGTTATAATTAATTAAGGCCTCAATATGCTGCCTGATGTCTGCTAACCTTAGGGAAGGGATAGAATTATAGGAAAAGTGATTATACCAGTGAAACATGCTTCTGGACCATTGATATTGTAGGTGGGATAAATTTGCAGGTTTGTCAACATTTTTGCCACTCCTGCCTTGTAACCATGCAAATCCTAATGTGCATTTTCTTATCTATCCAGGGGATAACCAGGGTCATAAATTGGTCCCACAAGACCAATGAGGGACTTCTCATCTAATCTCAGGGCAATTAAACCAATCTGTTGCAAACAGTCTGTTTAGCCTATAAAGGTATTGTGTGTACATTCTTCCAGTAGGAGGAGAAGTGTCCATCACAAGTATTTAGTGAAGTTAGACAAATGAGAATAGAAGTGATTCTTTTGTTCCCAACATAAGGAGGCATTTCTACAGAGAAGTCCTCTACAGAGCTTTACCATATATATTTATCCTCAATTTGAAAACAGCAATCTTGATCGCTATGGTTGTTGGCCCTCAGGATAGGACCTTTACTTTTATTTAGTAAGGGCCTCACTATTGCCTGTAGAGAAGTTTCAATGGCATTGTTTGAAAAAATTCAATTAAGTCCAGGATCATTAAGTATAATTTATAGGCCATTCAACTACTTTGTAATGGTAGGATAAGCAATGATTATTGAAGTCTTTTGTATCTCATTAATATAGTCTTGTAATATATTCCAATCATCTCTTTGAAGTGGGGATACCCACCAATGAAGTCCAGATATACTCAACAAGGGGAGTAGGCCACATGTCAAGCAAGAGGTTTGTTGTAATGATTCTGCATATTTCTGTACCCATGTTAGAATGGAACTGCACCCTTCTTTAAGAGGTAAAGTGATTGTGATTTTAGTAGAAGGGCTAAGAGTAATGTCACTTATCTGAAGGCTTTGCTTTCTACTTGAACAGGAATCTTAATTCTTTTATGAGTTCACAGGAATATTTAGGTGGTTTTTCATCTTCAGTGACAATCTCTGGTTCCCAGAACTTAAACCTGGTGTGACTTACTCAAGATTCCAGGCGAGTTGCTTTGACAGCTGATGGAGTTGACAGGATCATAGTGAATGACCCTTCCCAAGCTTGTCCTTGGGAAGGAGATGATGAGGGAGGAGACTTTACTAGTACTAAATCTCCAGAGTACAATATGAAATTTCCCTTTTCTTTAGGTTGAACATCTATTAGATGTTGAAAAGTTTGCTGGAATTTAACCAATGAAATGATGTCTTTTAATAGGGTATCTTTTTCTCTATCAAAGAGAAAATCATTAGTGAGGAATGGGCATCCATAAAACATTTCAAATGGACTGAGGCCTAGGATTTGAGTTGTATTTCTTAGTTTGATAAAAGCTAAAGGTAGTAAGTGAGGTCACTGAAGGTGGATCTCCTGAGCCACGTTGTGAAGGTTTCTTTTCAGGGTCTCATTTACATTTTTTAAAGCTTTCCTGATGATTATGTCTTCCATGCACAATGGAGGTGTTAAAGAATGCCAAGTGCCTGAGAAACATTCTGAGTGACTGTTGTTTTAAAGTAAGGTCCCATTATCAGCCTGAAAGCTCTTAGGAATTCCAAATCTGGGGATGATTTCTGAGACCAAAACTTCTATCGCCTCTTGTGTTTTTTGTGTTTTACAAGGAAAGACCTTAATCCAGTTTGTAAAAGTATCTATCCACACCAGTGAGTACCAAAGTTGCTTACTCTTTGGGGTATGAGAAAAATCATGCTGCCAATCTTCTCTGGGCTGATTACCATGTCTCTGTATACCTGAAGGAAGTATGGTTTGGTTAGGAAGATTGCTTTATTGGCAGAGCTCACGTTTTAATTATCTGTTGTGTTGTCTGGAAAAGTCTTTTTCCTATGAATTACTTTTAGGCCATCTGTTGGGTCTTGTCTCTCCCGAAATAAAATCTCTGGCACAAAGACAATAATTTTCCATTGACTAACACTAGAAAGGAATAATTTACCATCATTTGATTGTAACTATCCTGAAAGAAGGAACTGACACCCATGGGAGAGAGCCTGTTTGATTTCTGACTAAGAATATTTGGGTCAAGTATGATTGAGGGACTCTCCTCAGATCAGGAGAACTTGCAGGGGAACCGTTGAGCAGCGCTTTTAACTGCTACATCAGCCAGTTGATTACTTTGAGATATTTTGTCAGTTGTCTTTTGGTGTCCTCTACCTTAATTTACTGCCCCTTTGGAGAACATACAGGCACATAATAAAAGATCACCTATCTATGATATTTTGTGGGAAGTCTATTGACTGTTAGATAATTTTTTTCCAAATAGTCATATGGGCATGTAATATTGGGAAAGCATATCTCAAAACTGGTGTAAAAATTGACCTTTTCTCTTTTGCATAGTTGTAGGGCCCTAGTCAGAGCTATACATTCTGCTAGATGGGCACTAGTCCCAGGTGTAAGTGAGGAATTTCCAAGAGTCTGATGTAGAGTTACCACTGCACACCATGCCTTTCTTTGTCCCAGCTTCCATGAAGGAGCTTTTATCACAGAAGAGGATCAAATCAAGGTCTATACGGGATCTGTCTAGTAAACCTTCTTGACTGCATGGAGAATTATGTGTTCACTATCTGGCAGCCTCATTTTCCTTGTTTTCTGGCAAAAATATGGCAGGGTTTAAGGAGGAACATGTCTTTATTTGAATGGCTAGTCTTTCTAGAAGTAGAGCTTGGTTTTTAAGAAGTCAATTGTCTATTAGCCATATGCTCCCTTTAGAAGAAAGAAATCCTGCCACATTGTCAGGCATATATAAAATATTTGCCTAAAGTTAGTTTGAATTCCTCTGGCACTAAAAAATCCACAGCTGCCAAAGTTCTAAGGCAAGAAGGCTATCCCTTTGCTACAATGTCTAATTCATGGCTCAGATACCTATAGGCTGTTCAGTGGGTGCTGAGGCATTTAGAAGCACTTCTTAAAGCTTCTAGTATGCAGCTTGGGAATCAGATTTCTGGTTAAAATATGGGTATCTGCCTTTTGGGTCTCTTTCATAAATTCATAGAGGAGTCATGCAATCTCCTCATATCCTAGTATCCAAAGGCAGCAAAAGCCTGTAATTTTTAGGAATTCCCATAGCTGTTTTAGAGTCTTGGGTGTGGGAAGGAAAGAAATAGTATAATTCTTTCTTTCCCTGGCCTCTGGGTTCCATTGGATATGATGAGGCCTAAATATTTTACTTCAAGATTCCAAAGTTTTGCTTTAGATTTAGAAACTTTATAGCCTCTGTCTGCTAGAAAATTAGCAGAGGACAGGTGCCTTGGCTACAGAGCCCTTCTGAGGTGGCAACAATAGTACATCAGCCACATATTGTAAGTCCATAACTTGGGAAAACTCAAAACATGTCAAATCATGGGAAAACACTTGGCCAAAAAGATGTGGATTATTCCTGAACCCTTGGGGAAGCACTGTCCACTTGATAGAAGTGAATGAAATGCCCAACCTACTACATCAGTGAGTTCGGGTTCTCTAAAATCTAAGAATGAATTTTATGAACAGCAGAGGTGAAGAGTAGAATATACTTATTGATGAAAGCTTCTGTCTGAAGAGAGACAGATGGGGGTCCCAAGTAGGTTGCCCCCAACTCTGTCTTTTCCAAGGATTTTTATAAAGACCATGGGTTCATGGAAGGGGAAGACTGGGAACTCACAAGGCAGATAGGCATAAGGTGTGACATAACTATAGTTAGCCAATAAGATCAATAGTTCGGGTAAAATTGATTACATTAGGGACAAATGGAAAAGCAAGTCACATAGAAAGCAGGCATTCTTGGGGTTGTGACCTTTATCCTAGAGGGATAGGATTGTGGCTCCAGGCTAAGAGGGAACTAATTAGAATATCAGTCTCCAGGATGTAGATGCATTTGTTTGATCCTTTGTCTTGAGATCTGTCCTGCAGCAAGAGGTGTGTGTGTCTGTCTCCTCCAAGGTCATCAAACATCTGGTCCTCTGTACCAGCTTCTTTGAGGGCCTAGCCCTGTCTGACTGCCTATAATATTTCTAACTGGCTCAGCTGCTTGTAACACACTGAGAAGCCTGGCCATGAGGATTTTCAAAAGCAAAAAGAAACTGAGAATCTGTAAGTAAAGTAATACAAAAGAAGGCAACTTTTAAATCCAAAAACAACTGATATTTTCTGGGATCTGAGAAAGGAGAGTGTATGGGTTAGGTAGCAGTGAGTAAATTGGCACTACTTCCTTGTTTATCAATCTAAGGACCTGTACTAACCTCCATTCCCCATTGAGTTTTTTAATTCCCAAGATCAGAGCATTGCCCGGGTTGTTACAAGATTGTGCCTTTAGATTATCAATTACAGGTAATAACTCTTATCTTTAAGTTTTAAAGGATATTGTCCTTGGTGAGGAAAAAGTAAACTCTCTGAGATATATCTGCATTGGACAAGCTCTTACTGCTCTACCTATTTTATCTTTAGTCGCCCATACTTTAGGATTTATTTCTGTCTCTCTAAGGGGAAGGCAACATGCCTGCCCAGGGTGCAAATATATTACATCACTGAAACAAGATTAATTCAGTTGCCTATAACATTTCCTCCTTTAAGTCATGGGTATTGGCTCTTTTGTCCCAGGAACAGAGAAAGTGATTTCGTCAACTATTAATAGCCCAAGATGTTAATGTTATTAGAATAATCCCTTTCTTTTACCCCTTTAGCATCTCAGTAGTTACCAAACACTACCTAATATATTTTTTTTAATCTTTGGGAAAAGCTTTTTTAATTTTACTAAACACTATCACAGTATCTTACTTGAAGATTGCATTATTTTAATCTTGAATTGCCACTCCAATAATTTCTTTGCCTGTTTCTTCAATATTACAAGTCCCTCTTTAAATTATCACTAATCTCTCTAAAATGAGAACCTTAGACTGTCTTTCACATTGTTCACATTATATCTTACTTTATTTCACCCTCCATTATATAACCTAATATCTTCTTCATGGCATATAGCCTTATATCAATGACTGTTTTTCAACCATTGTAGGTGTAATCAGTTTGGTTAATGCTAGTTACCATAACATATTTTCCAATAGAAAAATATTTTGGCCTTATGTTCATTCTCAAAGTAGTGTTACCAGGGACCTAACCAGTGGTCTGAATTTGGGCCTTGGTTATCTGGATTTGTTCACTGTCCTGCCACAAAAAGAAGAAAAGTCCATAAAATGGAAAAACAAATTTATTCACAACTTGCCTAAATAAGGAGACCAGGTAGTACTTTACCATATAAAAGCAGATTCTGAGTTTATGGTAAGCCACCAATGGTTTATACTACACCTACACAGTTTCTAAATATAGACAGTACTTTTTCTAGACCATAATAAAATTAAAGTGAAAATAAGTAAGATAATGATATAGAGGAATGAAACTCCCAACCTTCTGTATGTCCAATATGAGTTTGTGTTGTCTAAAATTGAAGAATGAATTTGGGAACAACAGAATTTAAGAGCAGAATATATTTATTGAGAGAAAGAAAACTTCTGTCTGAGGGACAGAAGGGCTTCCAAGCAGGTTGCCAAAGACTCTGTCTTTTCCAGGGAGTTTTATAGAGTAAAATCACAAGGTGACGTGGTTTCAAGGTGGGGAAAAATGGAAACTCGCAAGGTGTTCATAATGGGGGACAGAACTGTGGTTAACCAGTAAGATTAATTGCTCAGGTAACACTGATTAAATCAGAAACAAATGGGAAAGGGAATCAGGTAATAAGCAGGCATGCTTAACAGCAGTGACTCTTTCTAAAGGGGGTTTGAATGGAGACTCCAGATTTCCTAGAAAGAGAACTATTTGGACCATCAATCCTTAGAATATGGTTGTATTTGCTTTGCTTTTTGTCTTGAGATCTGGCCCACAGTAGGGGATTGCCTCTTCCAGGGCCTCAAGTTATCTGAACTTCTGGACTGCTCCTTTGAGGGCCTAGCCCTGTCTGCCTACCTATAATATTTTTAACTAACTCAGCTACCTATAAACAATAACAAATAAAAGTCTTAAAAAGTCTCAAAGACCATACAAAAATGAGATTATGCTGTACACCAATTAAGATTTCAACAAACCTGAGAAAATGTAAGAGGTGGATGTGAACTGATTTTGCAAGACATAGAAAGTGTGAAAAGAGATAAATCACATTAAGGAGATCCAGTATGTTCCACAAATTTCAAGGAGAAGAGGAATTTTGTCATGTCAAATAAAGGTGATAAAATAACAATCAAAATTAAATTGTAGGATGGTTGAATATCTACATGTGGAAGCCAATGAATTTGCCTTCAGTCACTATCCCCATGGGAAGCACTCTAAGAAAATGATGGGAAATTTTTCTATGTAAAATGATCAGAAAAGTCTTTGGATTATAAATAAAAGAAAACAAAACAAAAACACCAAATAGTATTGATTTAGGAAGGATAAAATAATTTTGTAAAATAATTTTGACAATTGAAAATGTAAGCTATTGGATTTCCAGTGTTCCTGTTTTTCTGAAACAGTTCAGGAAGCTAAAGCCGGAAGCAAAAATTCATGGTTACGCAGGTACCATACTAAACAGATGATTCATTTCCTTAAGCTTCATAAAAACCACATAATGTAGATACAATTACAACTCTCATAAAAAGCAAAACAAAACAAACAAAAAAACCCCAACAGAGATCATGGGGTAATTTTCACAAGGTCACAGGCAAGGTAAGTTAAAGAGAAAGGATCCAAAACTGGCCTGATATTCATCTCTTTATTCCTTGTTTACTCTGCTTTCTTCTCCAACGCCTTCCTCTCCTACTCTCTTTAATCTCCATCCCTGTCCCTCCACTGCCTAAGTACACTTTTAAATGTCTGTAATGCTGATGAGCAGCACAAAGCAGAGCGATCAGGAAGTGGAAAAGAGTAGATTTCGCTTCTTTTCAGCATGCACAGGCATACTGTTTGGAAGATCACTTGTTACTTCTGTAAAAAAAAAAAAAATGAGTATCTGCTGAATGGTTCTGTGCCATCCTAAATAAATCAGGCCCATAAAGCTTCCAAAACACACTCAAAACATCGTGTGATGGAAAGAAGCTGACAGCAAGAAATAAAATGCATCATAAACAAAAACTACCTCCTTGACGGTTGGTCATTTGTTATCTGAGGCAGATGAATCTGAGGATGGAGGCCAAGTTAACCAAGTTCTTTAAAAAGGCTCCTCTCCAGCTGCGGAACCCCACCCAGTCCAGGTGCAGACACAGCTCTACCGCACGCGTCTCACTGCAGGACAGACGCTGCCTGGACCTTTCCGAGGACCAGGAAGGGACAGAAGCTCCTCCCCGCGACAGCCAGCGGAGACCCCGGGCGTCGCGCGCCGGCGGGGGACGGAGGCGGAGTCCTAGCGTGGCGTCCTAGCGCGGCCCGGACGCCCCCCACGCGGGGCGGGGTCACTGGGCGGCGCCTTCCGCCACCTCCAGGGAGGGGTGCGAGTCTCCGGGCCTCCCCGCGGGGCTCAGGGCAGAGCAGCACCCGTCAGGCAGCGGATTCCGGACCTCGGGTCTCAGGGGCTACGTGCGGACCGCGGCGGCAGCAGGTGAGCCAGCTGCCTTCTTTTCTCTCGGGGAAAGAACTGGGGGGGCTTTCGTATAGTTCAAGAATATCTTATATCACCTGTCACACTTGCCTTGTAAATCTGTAGACACAGTGCTAATAGCAGATCTTCTTTTTCAGAACTGTGTAAACTATGGTCAAGTAGAATAATTTATTTAAAGCATTTAGTTTTCTTCTCTACAATATGAAGTATGCTTAATTGTTATTTGCTGCAATGTTTTATTCAGTCTATGAACTTTTCATTTATTTTGTGTTGTTTATGCTTCAGAGTCCAATGCAGAATTTAGTAGTTCAAGTATAGACAGTATGTGTGCAAATATCCATTGTTGCTAACTTTTTTTTTATTAATATTAAAGTTTATTTTATTAAAATAAAACTGGGGAAAGCTAAACATTAGGCTTGCTAGTAAATACATTGTACAGTATATCCTATTTTCAGCAAGAGTGTTTTTCTGTTTTTGTTGTATGTAATATATACATAAAGGCTACTCAAGTCACATTAACAAATAATAAATTTAATATGCTAATTTATTGCAATAAATTTTTCACATATATGCCCTAACATTTATTCCAAAACATACATATGTGTGTGTCTATAGGCTGAAATATATAACAATCAAAATATTCTAACTTTTTGTCTGAGGATTCTAAATTGCACATTTAATAAATATGTAATGAAAGATTTTGCCTTATTTAATATTTAAGGTTCCAAAGAGAAAAATAATAAATATCAAGGAAAATAATAAAAACCAAATAGTATCTTACTGAGCAATCTTTTTTGTTCTTTTTCATGATAACCCCAAATGATTCATAGCTCACTAAAATGTCAGTGTTGATCACAATATTAGATAATTTTCAGCACCAGATCCCTTCTTTTTTTAAAAGTTATTTTAATTTTTATTAGTGCCTTCTTGCGGTACATAATGATTACATTGATTGTGGTACATGTACATAACACACTGAAATCTTTTTACTTCCCCTATTCTTCCTCTCATTCCCACCTCCATCACTTGTTCTCCTTCTCATTTGCAAAAGATCTATATTCCTCAGATTTTTTTATTACTTATCTTTTATTTGTTGTATCCCAAAAATCAAAGATCAAAAGTTATGAAAAAAAGATAAAAAGCCAAGACATCTTGAAGGAAAAAGGAGTGCTTTATTTTGGCCGGTTCCCAGCGACACAGAGTGCAGGTGGAATTTACACTGCTGTGTAACTGGGCTAAGATTTGGAGTGGTTTATAATGGGAAAAAACCCGCAAAGGTATGGGGGAGCAAAGGGCAAGTTGGCCTGAGAGACAGGCTTAGTTTTTCACAGGAAGGTTTGCTCAACAGCACATCTGCACATTCTTGGAGTACCAAGACATCCTGTTGTTTGCCTAGGGTCAGGGTGTGGTGCTTGTATGAGGGGTGGAGGTCTCCCATATAGTGCCTCAAAAGGGGAAATTCCAGCAACAAAGGGAGTACAGTGCATGCGCAAGAGGGCAAAAGGAAGGAGACTCAGCCAGTTTTCGCCAGTTTCTAAGGCCGTTTTAGTTATCACCATTTTTAAAGTCCTATTCATCCTTTCTATTTGTCTTGAGCTTTGAGGCCGGTAAGCACAATGAAGTTTCCAATCAACCTGTAAAGTCTGGGTTAACTTTTGAGTTATTTGGGCTGTGAAAGCTGGGCCATTGTCAGACCCCATAGATAAGGGGAAGCCAAATCTAGGAATGATCTCAGATAGAAGCTTTTTACTACTACCAAAACTGACTCAAACCTAGTGGGGAAAGCTTCTACCCATCCAGTAAAGGTGTCCACCATGACCAACAGGTATTTGTGACTTTGCAGTCCAGGTTTCCCTTGTCTGTGAAACCCATTTCCCAATGTTCTCCCAGCTTAGCTCCTTGATGGTGGGTGGTCTCAATTTGCAGCTGACATTTTGGATTTACAAGTTGACATTGTGGGCATCTGAGGCTTGCAGATTGGGCAAGCTTGGACAGTTGGGGACTGAAGAAGTGGTCCCGAAAGAGGGTGGCCAGTTTAGATCCTCCCAAATGGGTAGACTGACGGGCTTGTTGGATGAGTTCTTGTCCCAATGCCTCAGGTAGGACTCGCTTATCAGGTAATTGGCACCAGCCTCCAGGGATATCAGGCTTTGCTTGGAGCTGGGCCTCCAAATGCAAGTCCTTCTGAGAGCACACAGGTTCTGACAAGGTGGGGGAGGATCAACAACAATGTTGAGGTGGTCCCCATTGTTTCTCCTTATGACAGGGTCTTCTCCCACTTGGTGGGCCTTACAGTATATGATGACCACTTTCCTGGGTAGCCAGACAGTGGCCAGCAAGTCCAAAATTTGGGGAGCATTTTTGATCTTTTGGTTCCCTGAGGTCAATGGGCCTGGCTCCTGGTAGATAGCGCCATGGACATGAACATTGGCAAATGCGTACCTACTATCAGTATAAATGTTTATCTGCTTCCCTTCTGCTAGCTTAAGAGCTTGCGTGAGGCAATGAGTTCAGCCTTTTGGGCCGATGTTCCTGGTTCTAAGGTTTGTTCCCATAAGGCTTGGGAATCAGTGGTGACAGCTGCTCCCACAACCCGTTTACCTTGGTGGATGTAACTACTCCTGTCAGAGAAGTATGAAGGAGCTTTGGGTAAGGGCTTGTTTGTCAAGTTCAGTTTGAGTCCCTGGAGGTAATCAGTAACCTCGATACAGTTGTGAAGGGGCAAGGAGGGGATGTCATTGGGTAGCAGTGTTGCAGGATTTAAAGCTGCTATATCCTTGAAACTGATAGTGATTGGATCTAGGAGCAAGGCCTGGTAATGCATAATTCAGGAGTTGGATAGCCATCAGTTTGGTGGGGCTTTAACGAAGGTCTCCAATGAGTGAGAGGAAAGAATCAAAAGTTTTTGTCCAAATGTCAATTTTTGGGCTTCTTTTACCAACAAGGCCACCGGTAAGCCACTGGCCTCTGCCAGGGCCCCAAACTTTGGGTTAAAACCCCTTTAGCTATTTTTTTCTTTTCATCTACGTAGAGGAAGAAAGGATTTGCAAGTCCAGCAGGGCCAATGCTGGAGCTTCGGTTAAGGCCTGTTTTAATTGCTCGAAAGCCTGATTCTGGGAGTTTGTCCACTTAAGGGGATCTTGAGTGGCCTCCCTCAATGATTCATAGAGGGGTTGGGCTATTTCAGCAAAGTTGATAATCCAAAGTCTACAGTATCCCACAGCTCCCAGGAATTCTTGTACTTGTTTCTTTGTCTTGGGCACTGGTATCTGTTGGATAGCCCTTATTCTCTGGGAAGAGAGAGCTCTTTTTCCCTCATGAATTTGGTACCCCAGATAAGTTACATATCTCTGATATAGTTGTGCCTTCTTGGCTGAAACCTTGTAGCCCAGTTTACATAGGGCCCGTAGGGGAGCCTCTGTAGTGGCTATACAATTTTCATGAGACTTGGCTGCTATCAGGATGTCATCAACACATTGCAAGAGTACACATCAGGGTATTCTTCTCTATAACCCAAGAGATCCTTGGCTAATGCCTCATCAAACAGAGTGGGAGCATTTTTAAAACCCTGGGGGAGGTGAGTCTAGGTCAATTGCTCTGCTACCCCTGACGACGGGTCTGTCCATTCAAAAGCAAAAATGGGTTGGCTTACTGGAGCGATGAGCAGGGCGAAGAAGGCATCCTTCAGGTCCAACACCAAATACCATGTCTGCTCGGGATTCAGCAGGCTCAATGATGTGTAGGGACTAGGCACAGTGGGATGGAGAGTGACAACTCTCTTATTTACCTCTCTGAGGTCTTGTACCGGCTGATAATCCTGCATTCCAGGCTTTTGAACAGGCAGCAATGGGTGTTCCAAGGAGACACACATGGCTTTAGGATTCCATGTTCTTTTAGTCTCAATATATGCTTGGCAATGCCCTAGCGAGCCTGTAAACTTGTGGGATACTTTTTAACCAAATAGGAGTAGCTTGTGGAATGAGCTCTATTACAAGGGGGACTTGATTTACTGCCAAACCTGGGGGATTGTTTTCTGCCCAGGCTTCAGGAATTTCTTGTGTCCAGCACTGCAGAAGTGTGATATCTTTTGTGATCTTAGGACTATCTAATAACAGATATCCTTCCGTCTTAGGATAGAAGGCACAAACCTTTTCACTTGGGGTCCCCTTTGGGGTCTTTGGATCTATCAGTACTTTTGGAGAAGTTGATTCAAAGCTTAGGTGAACCTTTAATTTGTGTAAAAGATCTTGGCCCAGTAGAGAGTCCTGGCATTCTGGAACTCAGAGGAATTCATGAAAGATAGTCCTCTGTCCTGGTCTAGCAAGCTGAGCTTGCAGCTTTGGATAAACTTTAGCTGCTCCAGTGGCTCCCAAAACTCTTAGCTTTTTCCCTGTTGGGGTTCCTATTGGCCTGGTTAGGACAGAGTGAGCCACTACAGAGTCTACCAAGAAGTCAACTGGTTGGCCCCCTACATGTAAGGTTAGCCTGGGCTCGGGGGTGGGGGTATAGGAGCCCTGACTTTCTCAGTCCTGTGACATCAAAGTCTTTGCATCTTGTTCTAGCTTTGCTTTCAATTTTGGAAAGTCTTTGCACCAATGACCCATCTCTTTGCAGTAAGCACATGTGATTTCTATACAGTGGAGGGCACTCTTTGCCTTTCTTTTCTGGCTTTACAGTTTTTTTGCTAAGCACCTCCAGTACCTTAACTGGTTTTTTTGTCATTTGTCTCCTGTTGGTCTTCTCGATTTTCAAAGAACTTATGAGCTATTTCTACCATTGACTAAGAGGCATTCCCTCAAATCCCTCAAGTTTCTGCAATTTTCTCTTAATATCAGGGGCCGACTGGGTGACAAAGGCGACATTAATAGCCCTTCCATTCTCAGGTGCTGCTGGATCTATGGAGGTATAAATACAATAGGCCTCCTGCAACCGTTCCAGATAACCCGAAGGAGATTCATTAGCCAATTGCCTTACCTCTGAGGCCTTGGGCAGGTTGTGTGGATTTTTCTGGTGGCAACCTTAAGGGCTTGCAGAAAAAAACTGGCAATACTGAAAGAGAGCCTCCCTACCTTCAGTGGTGTTGGGATTCCAATCCTGCTGGGACAAAGGGAAACTCCGGTTTAGGCATTCCAGGTCGGAGGATGGGTTTCTGTCTGGGTCAAGCACCACTCTCCACCCCAGAGTACGAATGCATTCTCTCTCCTCGGCAGTAAACACCACCTGCAGTATCTGTTGGCCGTCATACCAGGTGGGATGATGGGTGGAGAAAATGGATTCTAAGAGAGAGGTGAGACCTTAGGGGTCCTTAGAGAAAGGCGGGTTCTGTCCCTTCCAGTTGTACAGATCAGAGGTGGAAAAGGGAACATAGGTGAAAATAGGAGTAGCAGAATCTTCAGGATGAGGTATTTCCCATAAAGGCAAAAGGGCAGGGGTAGCAGAGGAGGAGGCAGGCGACTCTGGTCTCTTGCGACCTCTAGTCCAAACAGGGCTGGGAGACCAGAAAGGGGGCTCCAGGATGGCCGGGGGAGCGGGCTCTATCTCTGGAGAAACCAGCACAGGGGGGCGGGGGGCAGAGGGACGATAAGGGGGTGGCAGTGGCTCTTCCTCCCCAACTGGAAGAATTGGGCATGGCTCTGGTCTTAGTTTCACTTTCAATGGGGCCAGTTATGGAGGATCACTGGGCTGCTGCTTGGAAGCCTTAAGAAACCTTTTTAACCAGGAAGGGGAATCATAAATGAGATAAATCCAAATTTGTATATATGCAATTTGGTCAGGATGGGTTGGAGGGCCAAAGACATATCTTTGGACTGCCTCTGCAGTGGCTATATCAAAACTGCCAATCTCTGGCCATTCCATAAGGCCACTCCAGAGAGCAAAGTACACAGAGTCTTCCAATGTGTGCAGGTTCTCCATATCCCTGGGCTCTCTATTTAAATTCTCCAAAATGATTAAGAACCAAATTTAAGGGGGTCAGGGACACAGAAGATGTTCCCTGTCCCATTGTTATTAGTAGATGGTCTATTATGGACACACAGAACAAGGTGCCACAAAAGACACAGAAGACACTAAAAACACACAACAAACTTTTTCTGTCCACGCTCAGGCGACCTAAAGGGAAACAATAATCATTATCTCCTTTACATCCAATAGGCGGCATAAGACCTGGAACAGAAACAACTTACAAGGAAATTAAGATATTTCAGAATCGAGATCCAAGTAGACAATAGTCCCATATTACAAACAGGTCAGTTGTGACCCCAAGTTCCCCAGAGGGCAATTATAAATGGGTCAGTTGTGAGCCCAAATTCCCCAGAGGGCATTCCACTCTGGTGCAGAAGTAGCACCAGGCTTGTCTGCAATTCCTAATGCACGCACCAAATTTAAGACAAAAGAAAAGACACAAATAGAGTAGATACTTACAGATCACCGACCAGAAGGAAAAATAAACTGAGGAGGAGTCTTGGGCGAGTCGCAGGTGGGCCCCCAAATGTTATACCCCAAAAATGAAAGATCAAAAGTTATGAAAAAAAGATAAAAAGCCAAGACATCTTGAAGGAAAAAGGAGTGCTTTATTTAGGTCAGTTCCCAGTGACATATTCTTGCAGTGCCAGGACATCCTGTTGTCGGAGTGTGGTGCTTGTGGTTAGGCCTGTTCCATGGATAGAGCTCTGGGTGGCCTATGTTGGGGGAATCAATAGGAAACAAAGCACTGGGGGTTGTGCAAGAGACATACAGGAAATACAAAGTTACTTTAGAATAAAGGCTATGGTGCATACAGAACAGAATGGCGGAAATACAAAGTTCACTTTAGAACAAAGGCTACGGTGCATACATTACAGAATGGCTGCTGCGAGTTAGGTTACAACATTATTCTGCCCTGTAAATTATTTATACTTGGTGCACACCTATAATCTCAGTGTTTGGGAGACTGAGGCTAGAGGGTCCCTGAGAGTTCATGGCCAGCCTGAACTAACTAGTGAGAGACCCAGTCTCAATAAGAAAAAGACAAAAAACCAAAAATTATTTATAATTTGAATTTGTCATATAAGAGAAATCATGCAGTATTTAAACTTGTGTAGACCCCTTATTGTCTACACACTGAGTTTTGTGATTTTAAAGCATGCTACATTTATTTGATTTTATTTTTAAAATTCAGTGGTTTTGACATGCCATTCCTGTCCCAGAATCCACTCTGATTAAATTATACCCATGGAATTCAGTCCTAAACAGAGTTCAGATGAGGAAAAGGCTACAGAAGGCCACAAGGTCTGACACAGATGGATGCTGGCCTGAAACTTTATAGAGATTTCTTGAACTTGTTATTTTACATCTGCTTTTCTTAGGACAGTGGAATGAAAGTCGGCCCTAATGCAGATGAGTTGTGGAGGAGTGGCATCCCAGCCTCACTTGTACTACCAGTGCTGACAGGACAGTTAAGAGTGGAACTTGAAGTCACGCTTGGAGTTTGTTTCCTTGGATCTCTTCTTTTAAGTTCAATCCTGTATTTTGCAGCTCTGCCTGGGAGTTTGGCTTCAGGCAAGATCCTAACATCTAGGGAACTGAATAGCTGAGCTGCTCATCTGCAGCTAAAAAAGAGAGGACAGTGGTTTTGATGGAGTAACCTTTGGCGTTTCAGAGATTTGTGCTAATTCAGGCTGTATTGTAATGCTTGTCCAAGTGAAGGACCCAATTTTAGGAAGGAATTCTTTGTTGCATGAATTTCTACAGTTCGTGTGGACTGGATTCTGTTGATGTTACTATAAAACTGATTGGAGGAGGGGGGACTGCAATCCAGCCTTCCCGATAAACCCATGAGATTAAATGAGTTTATTGTCTTTGAAAGTTTATTCCAGCAGCACTTACAGAAAATGTTAGATTGAAAGATGAATACTGAAGTGCATGTATCATTTTAAATGTTAAAATAATGTTTACAGCAATTATTATAGCTATCTTTAAAATTACCCATAATCCTATTGCCAACGTCACATATCAACTTCATTTATTGCTTTCTTTACAGTTTATATGTGCCTTTTTTATTTTTTGGTCTTTTGAGACAGGATCTTGCTGTATAGTTCAGGTTGGCCTTGAACTCACGATGTGACCCATTAAACTCATGGCAATCCTCCTGGCTCAGCCTCCTGAGTGCTAGGATTGCAGGTGTGCACCACCATGGCCATTTGTATGTGTTTTTTTTTAACTCTATCTTATTTTGAAAATCATAAAATTGAAGTCTATACCTGAACACTCATAAGCATATTTGAAAAATTAAGAATTCAGCCTCAGTAACTCAGCTGTCTTACAATATCTAAAAGGGAAGCAAGGTTGTTTGAAAGAGGATTTACTGCAAATTAGCTTTGATAGTAGATAAAATCTATGTTGAATTAATTTACTTTGTTTCAAACAGCATAAGACCACACAAGTGAAAATTATTTACACTTCTTTGTAATGTCTATTATATTTAAACAGTCATAAATTTACTTTTCTTTGATTTACAGATATCCAAATGGATTCTTCTCATCCGGGAACTAAATGTCCAACTGAGTATAACCCACGGTTTCCACGAGCAGCATTCCAAGGTAAAATAAGTGGTTAAAAAAAATAATCTTAATCAATTGATAGTCCCAAAAGAGAGAAAGAAAAGGAAAGGCAGAAAATAAATGTCTTCAGTTTGGTAATTCCTTTTCTTGATCTTTTATTAAAGAAATTTTGACAATCTAATTATTCCTAATTTTCTTTTGTAGTGTGTGTATTCCATAAAGGTAGTTTTTATTTATGGAAGACAGGAAAAAATGTCAAGGAGAACTAGTAAAATTGATAGTGAATTTACATTAGCAAATTAAATACAAGGCCGCACATAAATTAAACACCCAAATACAGAAAATTAGTACAATATGTTATTGATCATTGCTCTTTTCTGAAAATTCTGATCATGTAATGTTATTTAGGAGATTTATTTCTGTGTGTTTTTGAAACATGCCATGTTTTGCATTTGCTTTGTTCAATTAGTATTCAATAGAACAGTGATCAGACTACTTAAAACGAGAAGCTGCAATCAGGAGAAATGTTAACCATGTTGGACATGGTAGCACACACAGGAGGTTCACCATGAGTTCAAGACCAGCCTGAACTACATAGCAAGATCCTGTCTCAAAAACCCAGATAAGGCAGAAAGAGAGAAATTGAGAGAGCAAGGTTAGCTACCTTGGAGTAATTCACATTTTTATTTTGTAACAGATTTGAAAGCTTTATTTCTACTTGATAATTCATGCTTTTCATTTTTAAGAAAAATGATTTAGTTACATCACTACATAGTACAGAGTACAGATTCATAAAAGAATTCAGAGGTTATCATTTAGACAGATACAGTTATTGATGTTAATAGATATTTAGAAATGTCAGAGTTCATAGTGTGCACAGATTTACAAGTATGCAGAATGCCCACATCTTGGAAGGCATTCAAGGGACTTAGGATCGAAGTTGATCTGGTTTGCATAGAAATACGTGTCCATTTTGTTCTCTTCTCTGAGCAAACAAATTTTCTTGACAACTGAATGGCCTGTTTTCATTGTTCTTAGAAATCTCCAAGTATGTCCTGGACCTTATCCAGATCTTTACAATTAAAAGAGTATGAGCTACATAAGCACTAGGGTCTAAGGTAGTAGTTTTTAACCATGGTTGTTCTCAGGTATCATCTAAGTATCAACCAGAACACCATCCAAGGAAAATGGAACCAGATCTCTGAACTCAAGGACTGGTTATTTTTAATATTTCAAGTGGTTCTAATATGAAACCAGGGTTGAGAAACTCTGCTGTAAATTTTTACAGGGTTTTGGTTTGAAGAATTATTTTAAAACCTAAGATATTAATTCAAGGCATTTACAGAATGGTTTAATTCACTGTATCACTAACTAAAACTAGAAATAAATAATTAAATTCAGATATAACCAGACATGACAGTTTGTTAGAAAAATACCTTTGTTTTAATTCCCGAGACCAAGGCTGCATATAGTATAGCTCTTGAAATGGCAGTGATGTCAAAATAATTATAGCTGAAAAATGAGAGCTTACTGTGCCATAGGCATTATTTTAAATGAAGTTCATGTGGCTTAGACCATTTAATCTCAGAACATTCTTAGGAGGTAAATACTGTCAGTCCTCTGTATGTCTGTCCTTACAGTCAACCAGCTGTAGAATGAAAATATTCAAATATTAAATTACATCTTTAATGAGTATGTATGGGCCATTTCCTCACCATTATTCAGCTATTTACATACCATTTACATTGTATTAGGTATTCTAAGTCATCTAGAAATGATTAAAAGTATATAGGAAGATGTGTAATGAGTGTGAACCAATCCCTGTAGGTGTCAAGAACCATTCTACTGTTAATTACCTCTTTATTCATCCAGAATAACTAATGCATAGAGACTTTGGATGAGGTTTCCAGTTCTCCACTGTGTTCTTAATAGGTGTGGTGCTTCTTAAGGCTGGCTGTCTGCCATTACTCTACCGGCCATTTTTAAGATTTTTAAACACCTCGGTTTGTCAGTAATTCAGAAGTTTTTCTTAAATGTTCTTTATATTTAACTCTCACAAATCCTCAGATCTTACATAAAAGATGATACCTCAGGGAAGCTCTTCCTACTTCCCTTTCCCTTCTGTGTTGGTCAGCATACAGTCCCTGTGATAAAACACCTCAAAAAGTCAGTTTATGGTACAGAAGGTTTATTTTGGCTTGAGTTTCAGTCTTTGGTTCACTGGCTGCATGACTTCAGGTTTGAGGGAAGCTAAAACATCACAGCAGCAGGACCATGGCAGAGGAGAGTCACACACATCAAGGCAGCCAGGAAGTAAAGAACGTCAGGGCAGAGGACAAGGTATATCCTAGCAAGTTACATGTCTAGTGGCATACTTCGTTACAAGAGGCTCCAACTATTTATTAACCACCCATTCAGCTGTGAAGTCATGAATGACTTAATTCACTGATGTGGTTAGTACTTTCATGTTCTGATCACCTGCCCACAAGCATCTGAGCCCTTCGGGAATTTTTTCTTTTTTTTATCAAAACTGTAACACTTGACCTCTTTTCATTTCAACAGCTAACCTTAGCAATATGCCTTCATAAAACTTTGGCCCTTACTTCAAAATATTTGTTTCTCTAACTCTTATTAATAAATCTCACTAGTACCTCTAGAATAAAGATGAATATTAAGTCTTCTCTCTAGAATAATGATGAATATAAAGATGAATATAAAGTCATCTCTCTAGAATAAAGATGAATGTAAAGTTGTCTCTCCTACTAGGCCATGAGCAGTGGGATTCTTTCTGTGTTTCTCACTGTAAATCCTAATGCTCAGAACTGCTAAAAACTTTGTGAGCTACAATGACATCCTGGAAATCACTCTTCTGCTCAGAATCCTCCAACAGCTGCCACTTAGAAGATTTACACAGATTAACTGTTTTCTGTTGCTTTGCTCACAGCCATTCCTCATCTTCCTCTCTTACCATGATCCTCTTTGTTGGTAAACATGACAAATTCATTCCCCAAGCCAGAGTTTTTACATTTGCTCTTCCTTCTCCCAGCAACATTTCTCACCAGATTTAACATGAAGTTTTTCTTTGTCATCATTTAGAATTCCGTTCCCATTACATCTATCTAAAATGATTTCCTCATATCCTGTCCTCTCCCCACTGTATTTTCTTCATAACATCAATATAAAATCTTTTTGGTTTTGTTTCCCAGAAGTTGGTCATAAGCCCACTGAGAGCAGTTTCCTTTGTTGAAAGCTGTATCCTCTAATTCTACAACAGAACCGCCAACATACTTATCACCTATAAATATTTATTCATCGTAGAAGTACTAAAAACTATAAAAGCTATATTTAAAAGCCTTATTAGTTTAGCCTGTTGTTAGCCTTAGTTTTCAATGTTATGAATTTTGTCAGAAATGTTACCTTTAAAAGTATTTATAGCCTATTCTAAATGCTGTTTTTCATGGTTTTTAATACTAAAATTTTTTTGAATATAGTCCTTTAAATATATTTCATGCATATGGGGTTACTAGTCTGTAAATAAGTTTATTTATTTAAAGTGTTATTATAATCACACTCACAAAGAATATACACTACACACTTAACTAAATTTATCTTCTCTGCTTATCAACTGCTTAGCTTCTTACAACTGTTGCCTTGCTTATTTCTCACACTGTATTTTCCAAAGAGCATAGGATAATATTGTGAAGTTTAGATTGCTAACCTAAATATGGGTTTTTTAAAATGGATTAGAGGTATAGGAGAACAATAATACTTGGATCAAAACTCCAGGCAAGCCTGGTACAATGCCAGCAGTACCAGCTACTTGGGAAAATGAGGCAGAAAGTTGAGAAGTTCAAGGTCAGCCTGGGAAATTTAGTTCAACCTTGCCCCCAAAATACCAAAATAAATAATAAAGGGATTGAGGGTATAACTCAGTGATAGAGTTGCTGCTGTAGTCAATATCTGTTATATCAAAAGAACACCAGAACAGAACAAGTCCAGGCAAATTATTAACCCAGATAAGTACTTGAAACATGCGAGAAGAAATGTTACTTCTATGCCTCGGTTTCTCAACAGTAACACTATAATATTTGAGACCTAATAATTTTTGTTTTCAGGGAACTGTTTTGGGCATTCTAAGATGGTTAGCAGTATCCCTAACTTCTACTCACTGAATACCAGTGCGCACATTTATGCAGTTCTAATGAATAAAAAGGTCTCCAAACCTTTCTAAATATCCTCTGGGTAAAGAAGGAAAAAATTCACTTCCAGGTCTGCACCTATGAGAAGTTTCATTTGGTACAATCCCCAAATTATCATGGGGTTGGTTTCTTTGTTCTTTGAAATACTGGCTCAAAGTCTTTATTTTGTATCTTCTACCCAGTGCCTTTTCTCTTGTTTTAATGTAATCATGCCCTAATGTTTATATTATCGATGCCAGGTCAGACAGTAGCAGACTTTCTTTGTTATAAAAGCATATTTTTTTCCATCCGAGGTTTGAAAAAAGAGGGCTATCTGCTACCTCTGTTCACAGCTATCATCCTCAAAATAGAAGTGTAAAGTGAACACATATTGCATTAAAAATCTCTGAAAGACAAAAATGTAAATTAAATGTCACAGATACAGGATTCTTAAAAAAAAGAGGACAGTTTTAGGATGGCTGCGGTAATTCTAGATGAGCCGACAGTTCCTATTCTGTGCAGACATGTTATTTCACTTGTTTCTATTTCAGGACCTCCAGGACAAACTGACTACTCTGGTCCCCAGGGTGGCTACCTAGGTCCACAGGCTGGCTATTCTGAGCCCCATGGTGCTTATCCAGGTCCCAGTGCTGGAACTCCAGTCCTACCAGGCAGCTTTGCAGGTCCTGGCCAAGCTGGGTCCTCTGTACAGAGTCGGCCAGGATATAGTCAGCCAGGTGGACCTGCAGGGGTACCATGGATGCCAGCACCACCACCTCCATTGAACTGCCCACCTGGGCTGGAATACTTAAGTCAGGTAATTGCAAATATATACAAATTTATAAAGGTCACAGCTGGGCACCCAGTTTACTTAAAGAAATAATTTAAGAAAATCTGAAATGGTAAATCAGTAGTTCTTTCTAACAGATTACTCTTAATTCTTCTAGATCAGTTTCACATTTTAAGCAAAATGCAAATGTATGAAGTAATTATATTTTCTGTGAGCATAACTAAAACATGTTAATAGCCATTGGTGAATATTCATTAAGCAGTATGTTCTAGTTTTTGTTGTGAGCATAGTACATGTATTATCTCACTTAATCCTTACCAAAATCTTATGATGTATTTGTACTATAATTATCATTTTTCAGAAAAGGAATCTGAGGTCAGAAGAAGTTATCTACCTTGATCTGAAGTAGAAACTTAAGATAGTAAGAGTAGTTCTTTAATCTAGACATTTATTTGTACTGAACTCACTACCCTGTTACCCCTGTTATCTTGAAAACTGGAAAAGAACTTTGAATAAAGTCTATTCCTTAGTATCAATAATGCGACTCAAACAAAGGGTTAATATATTGCACATGATAAGACTCACCTTTTTATAACCAATAGAACTGTGTGTTTATGATGTTGTTTTTATCCCTTGGAAGATCCAGTCTTATAAATACAGGTATAAGAGAAGGGAGAGGGGAACCCAGTATTTTGCTCTACTACAGGATGATGACTGTTGGCATGTGAGGTTTAACATTTATTTGGTGTGAGAAATCAGATAGGTAAAGCAAGAGTATGAAGTTGTTGTTGTTTTATGCTGGGGATCGAACTCAGTATCTTGAGCTTGGCAGGGCAGGCGCTTATGCCACTAAGCTAAACCCCCGGCATTAACAGATGCGGCATTAACAGATGTGTTAATGCCGAAGTCAGATGTGTCTCTGGTGCAGTCTACTCAACTTTCCACAATGCACTCAAGCAGGATATATAATAAGGAATTTTGTCATAAATATATTCTGGGAGAAATACTCAGAAATACACATTTTCAATATGAGGGTCCTATAAAATACTTAGAGGAAATTTTCATCTACTATAATTGCTGAAGCCAAATATGCTTAAAACTGAAAACTTGTGGTAAGATAGAAATCTTTTTAATTGAATAAAAATGGTTATGAATATTTTTGTGCCTCTTGTATAAAGAACATTGTTTTAGGAATTCCAATTTAAATTAGTTTTATTTGGCATTAAGTGAAAAATTTCAACATTTTACCTATTAAAAGCATTAAAGTTAGTTTTGGACTATAATGCAAATTTAAATATTGATAATGCTAAGCATTGATAATTACATATGCTTGATTTTCTTTTTGTTTTAATAGATAGATCAGATTCTGGTTCACCAGCAAGTTGAACTTCTGGAAGGTATGCATTCACTAGATTGGTCCTTTTTCTAGAGAGAGAAGTTTACGCAAACAAAGGCTTATCGGTCACCACAAATACAGTGCTGCAGTTCATTTGGGACAGTTAACCATGTTATTTATTGACAAGTGTCTATCTTCACAAGAATAAAAATATAAACCTTATCCACCATTTACTTTTGAAAATTAGGAGTCAAATGCTAAAATACTTTACTGAACAACTATTTTCATGTTACTGACATTGGATTAGAAGAAAGACAATCAAAAGTTACTTTTGCTTTCCTCCCTATCTACAAATCAAGTTATTCTGTTGCTGTACTTGGTTCCTACCACCTCAGCTGTGGATTTGTCATTTATCATCACCTTGTAAATGGCACAGAACTACGTGTAAAAGTTAGCCACCATAGTAACATTTCCAAAGAGATTGCTCTTTCTTAATTTGATGGAATATTCTGGAAAATTATTGTTTGTGTCCACAGTTTCTCCTGGGACTTCAGATGAGCCCTGTATTAAATGCTCCTACAAGAGCAGTCCTGCTCCTCTGAGCGAGCCTAATGGGACCAGATGTCTCCTTGGGGTCAGTGCTTACCAGGTACAAGAACAGATTTCGTAAATCACTAGACTCTTCAGGAAGCTGCTGGGAAGTGAGACCTAGTAGAGTTATGAACCACAGTGTCTTTCTTTTTGATATAACTGTGCAGTGAAAACTGCTGGTTTATAGATATTTAAATCCATCTTGTAAGCCTTTTAAATCCATATTTACCTGTTTACAAAGATCCTTTCCACTGGTACAAATTAAACCTTGAATTGTGTAAGTGTAGAAATGGAATTAAATTAAACTACAGTCACCTATTATGTTGAAATTAATTATAATACAATTGTTGGATATAAATAATATTCTTGATAAGTGGAGCAATATTGATTAATATCATATTGATCAATATGGACAAGTGGGAACATTAACTGCTCCTCTCTGCCTCTGAGAATGGAGTCTTTTCCAAGGTATGGATTCCTGCAGGAAGTCCTTGGTAAGATACCACATATGCATCAGTACGTAATGTTACTCCAGTTTCTTTACAAAGCGATGGGCCCCTAGAATGTGCAGAGATCTCTTTGTATTCCCATCGTCTGTGCAGCCTATGAGTTAAAGTGATGATTGGCAAATATGTTTGTTCCCCCACTGTCTAACACCCATCTCCCACTTCCAACTAGTGATGAGCTAAAAACAAGTGTGTCCTGGACACAGTGTGATGTTCTAATTAATTACCCTTCCATTTTTACTCTCTTCATTTTACCTGTATGCATTGGGAGTAAACCTTCATTACCTTTCCTCAAACATGGCATAAAAAATAAGTCTGTAATTTCTAAAATATCTCAAGCCAGTTTCTTTAACACAGTGTTACTACCTGCATAACTCCTTTATATCATAGTAAAAACTGTACCATAGAAGTGGACATTTATCCATACACCAGGACAACTCTGTCCATCTACACCATGGTACCAAACCTGTGCGGAAACGTTCCCCTTCGCGGCACTCTGTGGAATTCAGAGACACCATTTGTTTTTACCAGAATAGTCTTCCCTTATTTCCTTTTAATTTTTTCTCAATCTTAATCACCTCTAAAAAAAAGACCTTTTATTTCCCTCTTTCTTGTGATGCCTGGAGAATCATCCAAAGCTGGTATAACTGGATGTTACAATACCATAGGAAAGATTCATTTTTCTTAACAAAATGGTGATTAATGATTCTTCTTTTATGTTTTCAGTCTTAATTGGCTTTGAAACTAATAATAAATATGAAATTAAGAACAGCCTTGGACAGAGGGTTTACTTTGCAGTGGAAGACAATGATTGCTGCACTCGAAATTGCTGTGGATCAGCTAGGCCTTTCACCTTGAAAATTCTTGATAATTTGGGCCGAGAAGTTGTAACTATGGAGAGGCCGCTGAGATGTAGCAGCTGTTGTTTCCCCTGCTGCCTACAGGAGGTCAGTGTGCAGTTACCATGGCAGTTTCTAAAGTAGCTCAGGAAGTGCTTTCACTCTTTTGTTGAACATAAACATTATAATTATTGTTATATTTACTTATGTTCTTTTGCTATTGTAGATAGAAGTCCAGGCTCCTCCTGGTGTTCCCATTGGTTATGTTAGTCAGAAGTGGCACCCCTTTCTGCCTAAATTTACTGTTCAAAATGAGAGGAGAGAGGATGTACTAAAAATAATTGGCCCATGTATCGTGTGCAGTTGTTGTTCAGATGTCGATTTTGAGGTAAGAAGTATCATAATGTTTGTAAGATTTGCTTTGTTATAGTCCAAAAAATATAATCTTATAGGGTGTTACACATATATACTAAGTTTTTTTCATTGATATTTCAAAGAGAGATAATGTGCTCAAGTATTTAGCTTTAGTCATTAATTGATTAAAGTTCAGTGTTGATTTTGCTAAATGGAAAAAATAAAAAAACTATATAGTCATAGATTTAAAAAAAAAGAAAACCAAAATATGTGGAACTTAAACATCATGACTTTCAGTGAAACTATGTAACACCAGCACTCAGGAGGTTGACATGTGAATCACAAGTACAAGGCTGGCCTGGGCTACAAACTGACTCTGTGCAATGATAATAATCATAATCATATAAAAACAACAGCACAGAATGCTGGCCTTATGTACACCTGATGCATGGTGTCAGGTGCTTCCTTAATCTGTAGTATAGGCAGTTGTCTAGACTATGTTCAGAAGGTCTGATTGTTTTAGTTCCTACAAAAAGAATGATTACACTGAGATAGTATTAATAAATTTAGTAAAAAGTACCTTCTTTTCCTCAGTATCACTTTTTATAACTTCAATTAACCAAATTCAACTGTATTCTAAAAATCTAAATGGAAACAGAGAGGATTATTGGTCATAGATACAGATGGCATAATTGAATACAATGTTTATTTCACACCAGTTTTGACAGAAGGTTTGTTATTAGTTTTCTACAAATCTTTATGATTACTTTTCCAATGTAGATTAAATCTCTTGATGAACAATCTGTAGTTGGCAAGATTACTAAACAGTGGATGGGGATTGTAAGAGAGGTATTCACAGATGCCGACAACTTTGGGATTCAGTTTCCTTTAGACCTGGATGTGAAAATGAAGACTGTGATGCTTGGTGCATGTTTCCTCATTGTAAGTCCACTCTTATTTATCTTGGTCATATATTGTTACTCTGCTATCATTCTGAAATGAATCAATATTTTTGTGTATTGCAAATGGCCTTCTTTAATTAATAGATTTTGTAGAAACATTCTTTTTAATCCTAGTTCTGAAATTCCATTTGATTCTGACACTCTAGATACACAGGTAACCTGTTTCTGTCTGAAGAATATGCATTTTTACAAGAAAAGGATTTTATTTATTATGCTTATTTTGAATTGGTGCTTTGGGAAAGATTTTGAATCTGAATATAAGTGGAATATCAGTGAAAGAAGAAAATACTGTTCTGATTTACTGTTATTAATATATAAATAAAACTAATACACCTATCAAGTCCTCACATCTCTCAGTTAAAAAGAAATAGTCAAAAAGAACAGTGGTTCCAAACTCTTAAACCCTCAAGTACCAAAAAAGAACAAAGTTATATAATTTTAAGGAAAATGGAAAAAAATGGAGACCAGAATGTTAAATGAAATTAGTTAGACTCAGAATGTCAAATATCATGTTTTCTCTCTTGAAAAATATAGGAGAAGGAGGAAGAAGGGGAGGGGAATGGGTGATGGAGTGAGATAACAAAGAATTATAAAGGAAGCTGACAGAAAAGGAAGGAAATGGGAGAGAGAGTCAGGGACAAGAGATAATGAGACTGAAAATGACCAAAGAATGTTATATGCATGTACAAATATACCAAAATGAAACTCACAAAGTTTTATAATTAATATGCACTAATAAAAAAATAGAACTCTTGAGTACCAGTCATACTTCAACCAAGTCAGACACTGAATTGGAAATTTACATAGCACCCTAGTTGGTAATAGTATTTAGCAAGATTTGAGGACTACAGTAACAGCAGTGGTCTTTGACATTAGCTGCACAATAGTAACACCTTTGTAACTTTTCATACTCTCCTTGTCTGCTTTTTATCCAAATCTGTCACATCAGAATCTGGACTGCTGGAACTCAGGCTTCAATCCTTGCAGAAATTATAAATACTTGCTTGCATTGTACAGCCAATGTCTAAAACACTAAAGGAATATGTTAAATATTGATTTGTGCATATAAGTAGAAAAAGTAAGAATACACATGAAATAAGAACCCATCCTAGTTTCTTCATTAAGTGTGCAACAAAATAAAATAACAAAGATAAAATGAAAGAGATACCACAATTTGTAGATCATGCTGGTATACCAATCAAACAAGGGCATTTACAGAGATGCTTATGAGGCATTCAGAGAGACTTGAACACTGACTGTCCAGTGAAATGAATGAATGATTAATGATATAATGACAATATTATTAAAAACAAGAAAATTTGTATTTATTAGAGACACATACTGAAATGTTTGCTGTATGATGATTTCATTTCATGGATTTGCTTTCAAATAATAGGGATAAGGGCAATGGGATCTAGTGAATGGAGTAATAGATGAAGTAGGGTTGTTGTACTAATAATAACTGAAGCTGCATGAAAATAAGCTAGATTTTTTAGCCTATTCTAAATTGGCATATGATTAATGTTGTCTATAATAAAGTTTAAATGTATTCAGAATTGTATATAAAAATTGGACCTTCAGTAAATGTTGTTTTTAGCTAAAGAGAAAATTTAACCCTGAACTTTAGGAAACTGTTTAAACAGAGTCAAGGTATGGGAAGGATGTTATGTATTTAAGGAAAGAAAGCCATCCAGAATGTAAGATTAATGGAAAATGCAGTAAAGAAAGGGGCTATAATTACAGTCTTCTTTGAGGAACCTTTAAAGGGACAATTAGAGGAGACAAATGAATTCTGATGTGCTATCACACAGTAGAGTGACTGTACACATTAATAATGTAATATGTATTACTAAAAAAAGAACAAAAAGAATTTTGAATATTTTTATCCATAAAGAAATGATAAAAATATGAGATGACAGGTTAAACTGATTTAAGCATTGCACAATGTATACATGTATTAAAACAGCACACAGTAGCACATAAATGCATACAATTTTTATGTGTCAGTTAAATTTTAAAGAATGTTTCAATATTACATACCTTTTCTAGACACACATTAACTCACTGAAAATTATTTAATTGGTTTAAAACTAGGTAAAATAAAATAAGTTTCAATCCAAATTTTACTCAGCTAAATCCTGGTAAGTATGTGGGAAATGGATTGGAGAAAGAATAAACTGGACTAGTATAATGCAAGTTATTGGTAAAACAAAATTACATTAGTACCTCTTTGGAGATTTAATAACATAATAAATGCAAAAGAAATAAGATGCATGGGATCTTCCTTATGGCATAGAGGGAAGGCAGGGTCTAGTGGCACAGTGATGGGGTGAAACACATGGGGTTATACTTGATAGGTTTGTGAAAGAATGGATGATCCTAAAACAAAAAGTTCTTGGCTGTCATCATACTGAAAAACAACCTAAAGCTGTTCATGGGACTCCTGTCACTGGAGAAGGTATATGACTAGAGAAGGTCTACCAACAAATTAAGGGAAAAAGAATGGAAGAGAAAGATTTCAAAGCATATCAAAAAAGTGTTATTAGAGAAGTTGATAGGTGATTAAATTCCTACAGGATACAATAGTGGAATTGAATTTGTTTTTAAAATGAAAAGGTGATTGGATGTGGTAGCACATACCTGTAATAACAGCATAAGGTGCTGATGCAAGAGGATCACTGTGAGTTTGAGACCTGACCTACATAGTGAGTTCAAGGGCAGCCTGAGCTACAAAATGAGACTCTATCTCAGAAAAACAAAACAAAACAAAAAAGAAGAGAAAGGAAAGGGGAAAAATATGCAAAGGGATAAAAAATGAAAAGGTGAAGCAAATTGCATAGATATAAATTTTTCCCAGAGTTGTATATTATATTTGTGTGTGTAACAGGTGTATTGTTGTGTTTCATCAGTACCATTTGCTTTCTTCATCTGACAATTGATCTCTATCTTACTGGAAAAACTTATTTCTGTACTTTTGTTCCTATCCAGGACTTCATGTTTTTTGAAAGTACTGACAACTAGTAGTGGATTCATGAAATTGTCCTCAGAAAACCTAAAGTGTGAACATTGAATGAGGCAGTACAAATTAAATTTCTTCTTCTGTATTAGTGTCACTGGTATCTGTGTGATTTAAAGTGTGATGCTGGAAGATCCAGTTGTATGATTTGATTTTCCTATTACAATCTGTTTTCTGTATCTCTGAAATACAAATATTATATATTTTTACATTTATAGATATTCACTGTGAATATGAGATAAGGTGCATAAGAGATTTTACATTTAGAAATGAAAATTTCCTATAAAAATTGTTTGTATTATAATCAGTATCCTACTTTCTATTTCATAACACAATTAAAGCTTTATTAAATGTTAATAAATAAATGAATTTATTTTGATAAAATTTTTTTCATACAAAAAACAAAATGCTATTTTAAAAGATACTGTCTATTCAGAAACTCACAAAACCAGTTTCTATTTCCTTTGCTATTATTATCTAATACTACTCAATATAGATATTATTAAGGAACAGTAAAACGTATGTATCTCTTTAAGAAATCCTGTTACATTTAAATATTTCTGTTAACTAATCTACAGCTACAAGTAATTTTCATAAAAAACCAGTAAATGCCCTATTTTAAGTGGTTTTCAGTAAACAAAGATGTGATTTACTGCCAAAAAACACTTCAAAGAAGTCTCAACTTTCTCTTGAAGTAGGGAGATCTTTTCCAAATGGATGGGGGAGGAGGGGTATTGAGAGAGTGGGGAAAAATGGAAGGAAAGAGATGGGAAGAAATTGAAGGGAGAAAATCATGATGAAAATAGAACTTTTGCAAATGGGTAGGGAACCAGGAGTTGGAGGGAGACAGAGGGAAGAGAGGAGTAGAAAACTTTAAAAAAGAAGAAAGATGTATACATATACCAACTCTTCATGATAAATCATTATGTACTGCAAACATGTACTAATAAATAAATTTTATTAAGACTCATTTTCTCTAAAATCTTATTATTGATATGATTTTTGAAGTTACTATTTAAACATGAAATACTTTGCTCCTGTATTCTAATAATACTAGAAAGTGGTGAGGAAATTCTCAGATGTCAATTAAGTGGAAAAGAAACATACTTGTTCAAATTATAGACTTTAATACTGGTTGATCAAGTTATAGCAATAAAGGGCAACCCAATTTCTGGACCCCTCCTTTCACTCTTAGAAACTTTCTTTCTCAGTAAATTCCTCCTACTCTTAAAAAAAAATAAAAAATGAAAGACACTCCCATTTCTGATAACTACAGGGTTATCAGAAATAAAAATATAGTTAATAATGTGTAAATAGTGTGCCTTGAGCAACCTCTTCATATATTACCATTCTTACTCAAACATACTTCTTTTAAAATACCAGTCAGAAGAATCTCTCAGAATGGAATGAATCTTTTTGAACTGCTAGTCAGCCTTAAAATGTGATGCTTCGGTTAAATCTAAAGAGAGAGCTGGGCCAAGGTTCAATCTTTCCTCAAAGTTTTATTAGGAAACTTTATCATCTGGTACAGGCCTCTAGAGTATAATTTTGCTCTGTTTAATGTAGAGTAATTTGGTTTTCAATTCAGAAAGACTAAGAACCACAGGATAAATGTAAGCCTCTTTAATCAGATTAACCAAATGGGATGAAAGTCAGGATTCATTAATACGGCTATTTAAAAGGAGAAATTCAAGCATGGAACTGTAACTGAAAGATAAAGAATTGAAAAGATAATAGAATTAAAGCAATAGTAAAATGACAGTTTTTCAAAGTTGTTTTAAGTCAGGACTCATGAACCAGATATGGAAACAGTTAACACTGAGTCAGCAGTAGCCATGTTGGCCATAAGGAATACTAAGAAGCCAACCCACACCCTCCCATAAGCCAGCAGCAGTTGTGGGCTGGGAGGAGAACCAAGAAGTCAACCCCACCTTCCTGTGAGCCAGTTAGCACATGGCTGGAAGACAAGAAGAGTGTCCCCCTCTGCCCACCAGCAAGTGGCTGATTTGGAGAAACACAGGCCGAAATAATAGCAACAGAAATTAAAAAAAAATGCTTGTATTGTTTGATTGACTTTGCAGGACTAAAGCTGGTAGTCTGAGCATCTATTTAGAGGACAACAATATACAATACAGGAACTATAGGGAATTTCTTTCTTGTTTTTGAAATTCAATATTCTTGCTTTTTTTATTACCTTTAAAATAAAAAAAATAAAAAGAAAACAGTTAACATTAACTGTTACTCAAGAAATTACTTTGTCTCAACTGTTTCACTTGTTTGGCTATGGAAAGATGTCACAAAGTTCATTATCAATCTTCCTAAGAGTGAAGACATAGCTCAGTGGTATAGCCCTTGGACTACCATGCATGAGGCCTTGGTTCAATCCTCAGTACTACAAAAGAAATATACTCTGTTAAACCAAAAGTTGAATATTCTAGTTAAATGCTCTTCAACAGTGTTCAGATTAGGTAGATATTGTCTCTATGATGTTATTCTTTTAAAAATTTACCTAAATGTTCAGTTAATTTAAAAAATCTGCACTTTGAAAAAGTTGCAACCAGGAGTATTTTCCTTTTTACCCAAGTATGTGCATAATTTTAACATTAAGTAATAAATGAAACAAAACTGAAAAAACAATAAAAAATGTGAATGATTAAAAAAATATTAAAGTAGGCCTGGAGGACTACTGCTGTGCTCCACCCTGGCTTGGGCCACTGAGCTGCATGCACCTGCATCCTGGTGCCTTCCCCCACCCACCAGCCTGAAGGATGATCACTGTGACCCACCCCAGCTTGGGCCACTGTTCTGCACCTGCACCCAGACAGCCCCCTCCCCCTGCATGCAACCTCGGAGGACAACTGCCATGCCCCACCCTGTCTCTGACACCACCACTCCTGCAAAATGGCACGCTCTTCCCATGTGCCAACCCAGAGAACTTCCATACCCACCCTGGCCCATCCTGCTGCCCACAGCTACTCTCCTCATCTCTTAGGCCAAGCACCACTGTGAATGTTTGGCTCCCACTCTCCCTCCCAGTACCTTAAACTGCAGTGTACTGGCTGCACTGGTTTGATGGGAGACTTGGTGGCCCCTTGCCCAGACAGGACCCCCAGCAGGTTCTGGTCACTATGTACCCAACAATTTGGTGGACATCAACCACACAGTAGGACCCTAGGATACACCCTGCTGACAGTTGTGACTATTGGGATTGAATAACCAGATATTGGCCCAGCAGGTGAAAATGACAAAACGAAAAAGCAAAATGCAGTCTCAAACATCTAGTCCATCAGGAGCAAGAACAGGTGACAGAAAAATAAAGGATTTTAAAAGTCATACACTAGAAATCTCTGAAAAGATAGCAAATGAAGTAAAGAAACAAATCCATGAGGCTATAGGGGAAATCAAATTAGAAATTATTTCTTGTAAAGAAAGAAGTAACAACCTTAGTAAATGATTTGCTCAACAGCTAGAGAAGAAATAGATAAAAAAAATAGAAGCATGGGAAATTGAAACTTTGGATGAACAATATAGAAAATAGACAGGATCCATGAAACAAATTCAAAGGGATATCCAAGAAACAAAACATTCTATTGAAAGCTAGCAAAACTATTTAAATGAAGCTGAGGGTAGAATTTCAGATCTCGAGGACAGGATCACAGATAGTGATCATGAAAGGCTAGAACTTATAAAAACAACAAAGCAGCATGAAATGACAATCCAGAAGCTTCAAAATTATGCCAAGAGAAACAATGTAAGACTAATAGGCATCAGTGAAGATGCAGGAGTCAACGCAAATGACATAACTAAACTAGTCACAGAAATAATAGCAGAAAATTTCCCAAACATTGGGGAAAATCAGATATACAAATAAGTGAGGCATATAGAATGCCAAATAGTCATGACCAACATAAATCTACACCCAGACATATAATAATTAAGATCCCATACATACAGCATAAAAACAATACTAATAGCTATTAGAGAAAAGACACAACTTACCTATCAAGGAAAGCCTATTAAAATCATGGAAGACTTTTCAGGACAAACCTTCAGGTTAAGACTAGCTTGGAATTAAGTATTTCAAGCCCTAAAATAAAACAACTTTCAATCTAGACTGATATACCCAGCTAAACTGTGTTTAAAATTTAATGGAGAAACAAGATACTTCCATGACAAAGAACAACTGAAGTAATTCATGTCCACCAAACCAACCCTAGAAAGAGTATTGAAAGATAGAGATAAAAATACCACAATCTCCAGAACAACAACAGAAAGAAACTACCAGGTTGGACAAGAAATTAAGGGAAAAAAGCAGGAAACCAACAACTGGAACACAGCACGGCAAAGTCAAGCCAGTACATATCAGTGATATCCATAAATATAAATGGGTTCAATTCACCTGTGAAAAGAAACAGGCTGATAGAATGGATCAAGAAACAGGACCACACAACATGTTATATACAAGAAACACATCTTACCCAAAAAGAAACTCATAGATTAAAAGTCAAAGGATGGAAAACAGTATTCCATGAAACAGGAACCCATAAAAAAAACAGAGATAGCTATTCTGTTTGCAGACAAAGTGAACTTCAAACCTAAAATGATTAAAAGAGATAAAGAAGGCCACTACATACTTGTAAGTGGAAAACTACAAGAAGAACTAACAATTATAAGTATATATGTGCCAAATACAGGAGCACCCAACCATATAAGACAAATAATAATGGACAAGAAAAACCAAATACACAAGAACACAATCGTGATAGGAAACCTTAACAACCCACTGTCACAAAAAGATAGATTAACTAAAAAAAAAAATCAGAAAAGAAATAACAGAACTGAATCATACCTGTGAGCAAATGGACTTAGTGGATGTTTACAGTGTTCCACCCAACTACATCAGAATATACATTTTTCTCAGCTGCACATGGGACATTCTCCAAAATAGACCATATATTAACTCATAAAACATTGGCCCATAAATGCAAAAGGACAAAAATTATCCCATGTGTAATATCTGACTTAAAATTGGAAATCAATGGCAAAAATCCCTGCAAAACCTGCAAAAATATATGGAAATTAAATAACAACCTTCTTAATAACCAGTGGCTTACAGATGAAATTGAAGAAGAAATAGAACAATACCTACAATAAAATGAAAATGTAGACACAACATACTGTAACCTATGGGATGCAATGAAAGCAGTCCTAAGGGGGAAATATATAGCAATAAATAGTCACATCAAGAAAATGGAATGAGCACAAATAAATAACCTAATGCTACATCTCAATCTTCTAGAAAAGGAAGAGCAAGTCAAACCCAAAGCTTATAGAAGAGAGGAAATTGTAAAGATTGGAGCAGAAATTAATGCAGTTGAAACCAAAAAAGCAATACAAAGAATTAATGAATCAAAGAGGTGGTTTTTAAAAAGAATAAACAAAATTGATAAACCTCTAGCCAACCCTATCAAGAAAAATAAAAAACTCAAATCCATGCAATAAAGACTGAAAAGGGGGAAATTACTACAGATCCCATGGAAATTCAAAAGATCATGAACACCTACTTTGAAAATCTCTACTCACATAGGATAGAAAACACAGAGGAAATGGACAGATTTCTAGAAACATATAAACTATCAAAGCTCAATTAAGAAGATATAACAATTTTGAGTAACCCAATATCAGCTACTGAAATAGAAAATGTGATTAAAAACTTACCAAAAAAGAAAAGCCCAGATCCTGATGGATTCATGGCTGAATTCTATAAGAAATTTAGAGAAGATTTAATGCCAATACTCCTTAAACTCTTCAATGAAAAATTGAAAGAGAAGCAGTCCTCCCTAAATCACTCTTGCAAGCAAGTATCACTCTGATACGAAAACCAGAGAAATACCCAACCGAAAAGGAGAACTATAGACCAGTCTCACTAATGAACATAGATGCAAATGTTCTCAATAAAATATTGGCAAATAGAATGTGGCAAATCATCAAGAAGATTATACATTATGATCAAGTGGGATTTATTTCAGGAATGTAGGGGTGGTTCAACATACACAAATCAATAAATGCAATACACCACACCAATAGAGCCAAAAATAAAAATCACATGATCATCTCAACAGACAGAGAAAAAGCTTTTTATAAAGTCCAGCAGTTGTTCATGATAAAAACCCTAGAGAAACTCAGAATAGATGGTCTGTACCTCAACCTTATAAAGGCCATTTATGACAAACCCAACAGCCAACATTATACTAAGTGGACAAAACCTGAAAGACTTCACTCTAAAATCAGGAATAATATAAGGATGTTCACTCTCACCACTCATATTCAATATAGTTCTAGAAATATTAGTCAGAGCAATCAGACAAGAGGGAGAAATAAAAGGCATAAAAATAGGAAAAGAAGAAGTTAAATTATCATTATTTGCAGATGACATGATACTCTACATAGAAGACCCCAAAACTCCATTAAAAGACTACTAGAGATAATAAACAAATTCAGCAGCATAGCTGGATACAAAATCAACACTCAAAAATCAATTGCATTCCTGTATACAAACAAAAAACTCACTGAGAGAAATTCTGGAAATATTGCCTTTCACAGTAGCATCTAAAAAATGAGATATTTAGGAATCAACCTAACCAAGAATGTAAAAATCTATATGCTGAAAATTATACTATTCTAAAAATGGAGATTGATGAGAATATTAGAAAATGGAAGGATATTTCTTCCTCTTAGTTAGGAAGAACCAATATTGTGAAAATGGCCATACTCCCAAAACTGTTATACAGATTCGATGCAAACCCAATCAAAATGCCATTAACATACCTTACAGATCTAGAAAAAACATTCCTAAAATTCATTTGGAAACAGAAGAAACCTAAAATAGCAAAGGCAATTCTGGGCAACAAAGGCAAGACAGGAGGCATGTCAATTTCTGACTTGAAATTATTCTACAAAGCCACAGTAATAAAATCAGCAAGGTACTGACAAAGAAATAGACCTCAGGATAAATGGAACTGATTAGAAGATACAAACACTATTACAAAGGCACTCAGATTCTTTATATTTGACAAAGGGACTAAACATGTTCACTGGGAAAAAAATAGCCTCATTAATAAATAGTGTTGGACAAATTGACTTTTCACATGCTGAAGACTAAAAATAGACCCATGCCTATCACCATACACTAAAGTAAAAATGGATGAAAGATCTAAATATTAAAATAGAAACACTAAATGTACTGGAAGACAAGGTAGGTAGAAATCTTGGAGTCATAGGGGTAGGCATAGAATTCATGAATAAAATGCAAATCATATGGGAAATGCTTCATAGAATCAACAACTGGAATCTCATGTTACTAAAAAGTTTCTGCACTTCAAAAGAAATCACCAACAAAGTGAAAAGAAAACCCACAGAATGGGAAAGAATTTTAGCCAACAATTCCTCAGACAAAGAACTTATATCCAGAACATATAAAGAACTGAAAAACATCAACCCCCCCCAAATTCAAAGACCCTCTCCAAAAGTGGACACTGGAGATGAACATACAGTTCTCAGATGAAGATATACAAATGACAAATAAATACATGAAGAAATGTTCACCATTATTGATCATTCAAGAAATGCAAATTCAAACAGCATTGAGATTTCATCTCATCTAGAAAGAAAGTCCACCATCAAGAAAACAACTGATAACAAATGTTGATGAGGATGTGGAAAAAAAGGAACACTTCTCCACTGTTGGTGGGAGTGCAGACTGATGCAACCACTGTGGAAATCAGTATGGAGATTCATTAAAAAACTAGGATTGGAGGTTCCATTCAATTCAGGTATTCCCCTCCTAGGTATTTTCCCAGAAAAATTGAAAAGGTCATGTCACAGTGATATATGTGCACCCATGTTCATAGCAGCACAATTTGTGATAGCTAAATCTTGGAAACAATCAAAATGCCTATCAACTACAGAGTGGGTGAAAAAAAATATTTTTATACTATGGAATACTACTCAGCTATAAGAAAGGATGATCTTGAGGTCTTTATAGGTAAATGGAAGCAACTTGAGACTATCCTCATTGGTGAAATAAACAAGACTCATAGGAAATATCACATTGTCTCTCTAGTGTAAAAAATAATAAAAACTGACAGAGTAATGGGATCCAAAATGTATAATAGATATTTTAAAAGTGAAAGATAAGGAAAGTGTTCTAAAAGATATAGTGGTATGTATAGTGTGTAAGATAGATCACCATATTATGGAATTTCTGCTGGATCATTGAAAAGAGGGTTTCCACTGTCAATGTCTGAGTGCCTAGCTACTTTTTGTGCTTTGATTTTTTGACTTTGGCAACTATTTTTAAGATGACAATGTGTAATGTGTCAACCAGCAATTTTATGATGTTAATTTTTTTGAATTCTGTATTCTACCTTTTTTCTGTTTTTCTATTTTGTTTTTTTAATTTTCTTTTCTTTCTTTGAAAAAAGATGCCATTATACAATATATCAACCATTGTTAAATTTCTTTCATTCTGTTTGAAAACCTATATCATTATTGTTTTTGTTTAGTTGTTGTTTTTCTTTTTTTCTTTTCTTTTCTGAATTCTTTTTTCTTTTTAAAATAAAAAAATAATAAAAAATATTAAAGTAAAAGACACCTTGTCACTCATCCTCATCAAAATACTTCCTCTTGATTTGAACATACATATCCATTATTTTTGCCATCTTTTGAAGCAGTCGTGGAAGTTCTTTTTTGTGTCTTTAGTTGCATAGCCAAGGCTGCCTCAGTGTTCTCAATCAACTCAAAACATTTATTTTTTTGTGGTCATTTTGGTCTTGAGGAAGGGACAGGTATTTCATGGGTCTGGATGTGGTGAATAAGATAAATGAGCACATCATAAATTTTTTAGCCTGTCTTCAGTTAGGTGCCAATCAACATCACCATTCACAGTATTTTTGATCAATCCTCATAAAGATACAAAAGAGATTTTTAAAACTGCTTCAAAAAAGTGGCAAACATAATAAGCTAAATGTGTTTGAAATTACAGTAAATATTTTGAGTGGGATTAATGGTCATATATCATTTGCTATAAAATAAAATTTAAATATTCACCATATTTTGTCAAAACATCTTGTATGGATTACTGTTATTCTCTCTCTTCTGCCTAGAATTATGGAACTGTGTTAAAGTAGAATCATCACAGATCTATGCTGTTCTTGCTCCCTTCAGTTTAGCAAAAATGATTTGAATACAAAAATGATTTGAATCATACTCATTTGGAGCTTTATTTTATTTTTTATTTGTGGTTAAGGGTGAGAACAAGTAGTGAGAAAATTATGAAGTATCAAGAAGGCAGCGCTTAGAACCTCTAAGAGGAGGCTATGATCTAGGAAAAGAATAAGTGGAAATGGAGACAGAGTTGTCTAAGGAAATGTGTGTGTGCACATGCGCGCGCGCACACACACACACACACACAAACAAGAATTTAAATTGGCCAAAAAAATCACTTTCTGTTTTCTGCTATCCAGTTAGCTGCTCTCTGTTTCCAGTTAAAACCAAGACATTAAGGTTTTAACTGGAAGTGCCCACAACAACAAAACAAAAATTACCATAGTTTTGGAGTTCCTAGCAGGAGTAATTACTAATAGCTCAATTAGAAGATCTTATCATGAGTTGGGGAGATGTGGTTGAAAATGTGTCAGAGTATAGTTAAATATTTATGCTGCTGCAATGTGCCAGAAGGGTGCACAGGTATTGCCTCCCCCTCCTGCTAAACTACTGTTCATCCCTGACACACTATGAACTTACTCCCAGACTTTCGTGCACTTGACCTTGTTTCTTTTAGGAACCATCTCTATATGTCCTTTAACATCATTGCTTGTCAATAGTATAGCTTCAACTAAGAATAGCATCAAATTTTCAAGTTTTTTGTGAGGGTTGTGATTTAATCCAGGCCAATGACCACATGATGGAGACAATTACCCAGCAGCTCTGCACAGGATTTAAAATTAACTAATTGGTTTTATATGTTTATTTGTGATGTATCCTAGGCTTCAGCCCCTTGCCTGGCAACAGGAGTGAACTTCTATGAATCACTGGTCCTGGCTGAGGCCTGTAGTGGTCTGTGAGGCCAGAGATACCTCAAAGGGCAAGATAAAGCCACAGCTGCAGACACTTGGCTCAAACATCAATTAATTAGATAGAGACTGCAGCTGAAGGAATATCACTCCTGAAGTCTCACTCCTACCATAAATGTTATCCTGGAGATAAACAGTTCTGCTAAGTTGGCATAATTTATTACTTGGAGAAGTCTTTGAAGTGACTCCCGAGGTCCTGCTCATTGCCTGCACTTTCCTCCATTTCCGCGCCCTTTGTTGTTGGACCTGATAGAAGTGGGCTGGTCCAGAGAAGTCTTTGTCTTAGCCCTCAGAGTCTTGAGCTCAGCTAAAAGGTTCTGACCCTCCTGGAGCACTAAAATCACACCACTTGTCTCATTTTCTTTAAACCTCCACCGTACACTCATTTGGGAGATCAGGGATCTAGGTTCAGGACCCGATAAATACATATACAATTTCCTACAATAGAATCATTGTAGAACATCAAAACAAAACAAAACTGTGAGTTGACAATGATCAGTGCTCCCCAAATATAGGGAAGTGACTCAAATTTTGGCAAATTTAAATTTCTGTACTGTGATTTTGCATGTCATAAAATTCCTTATGAATTCTAAAATGACTGATTCTCCCTGTGGGGTAAGAAAATCAAACTCGCAAACTGAGAGATCATTCTAACCACAGAAGTTTGATATACATCTGAATACAGTGACAGTTATTTTCTATATTAGTTTTCTACTTTCAAATTGTAATAAGCTGCATTAAAATGGTAGCAAAAATCTGCACCATGAAATCAGACTAAATAATATGGAACTTGTACTTAAAGTTCAATCTTTATTCAGAGAAAGCATAGGATGGTCATCCACAGAGCTAATCAGCCAGAGAGCTCTGAAGTTACCTCCTCTACAATATATATTTGACTTAATTTTCAATCTACTTTTAATGTTTGTATGGTCAAAAGTGTCTTATTGGTACTAAACTGTAACTTAAAATTTTACCTACTTTGGAATCTGTCTAAATTTTGAGAACATGCTTAAAGTCAACTTGTTCCTGACTGAGTTTTGATTCTTTAGCATTAAAATATTACCTTTCATCTATCTATAGGGATATCTCAGAGCTGTACATTTCTATATCAGTCCCAACTGCCTAGGTCCTCAGCATTTTCCTAACAGGAAGACCTGAGGTGGTCCATTCCTGATTGCATATGCCTTCTTGGGCACTGAGACTCTCTCTGATCTTAAAAAGCTAAATAGAAGTGTAATACATGTATCCACAACTAAGCCTCTGCACACCTTCAGAGTTAGCATACTTTATGGCTGTATCTTCAGGAGGAACAGCCCAGGTCTCACCTGAGCCCACATAAGCCAGAGGTGAGGCAGCCAGGGAATACTGCAAAGAACCAAGATAGTCTGATGCAAAAGCTTCATGTTATCATAGGTATTGTGGGCCTTTTTCTTGAAAATGTTTTGCTGTAAAAGACTTAGCACTTGACCTGTGATGGAAATGGCAGCCACAGATCTCTCAGAAAAGAATCATGGGTCATTATTCCAATGGCTACCTTTTGATCATATTAATTTCATAAACATTCTTTTGATTTAGTAATCTGTTCAGTTTCACAGTTTCACATTTTTTTAACTGCAAATTATCCAACTCTAAAGTTTTACTTCCTTTTTGCTTATAAATTCCAGCTTTGATTTGTTTCTCTCTTTGCATATTTTTATAAGAGAAACCATGCTGCACCCTTCATATTTCTTCCATAATAGTGATCATAAACACTCAAGTAATCTTCAACAAATTTGACATTTCCCTATAGCACAGCTGGAGTGATACTGCAGTCCAGCCTCTACTTTTTATCTAATTCCAAAGCCTTTCAATGTTTAGCTGGTGGTTTCAGTACTATCTAGTTACCTTGCCAGTTCCTTTGTGTTCATGTGAGAGAAGGATAGGGAAGAGTGGGATCAATGAAAGAAGGGTAGGTGATGCCATGTCTTGGTGGTCCCATAAAGAAGTTCAGGTAGTACTGTGGGAGCAACAGTGGAGGATTTTTAAAATGAAGAATTGAACATCACCTATTATTATGGCCAAATGTCTCCCAAATTAGGATTGAAGTTCTAGTGTTTAGCAGAGATTTTTATATTATCTAAAAGGAAAGCCACCCAAAATCAAATTGATTAGTAAAGCATACTGGGTGTGTGTCTGCGGATCATGGAGGCATGATCATGAGTACTATGTGTGCTTCCAGGCATCTTTCTCATTCATCCTGTTTTCCTGATCTGCTCCCCTGACACTAAGAAGTGAGTGGCTTCACTCTGTCATATCCTTCTTCTGTGATGCTCCTGCTCTGGAGTCAGTTGACCATAGAATGAACCCTTAATCCCATGAGTTAAATTAAACTTTTATTTATTTGTGTTGTAAAAACTGGATTTTTAATACTAGCAATGAGTAAGCTGAATAGAACAAAAACATTAATACTAAGTAGTGGGATAATTGCTATGACTACATTTGACAATGTAATTTAGAAGCCTTTGGCATTGGTTTGTGGGAGGAGTTTTGACAGATGCATACTAGAGAAGTCCCAGATGCTGTAAATAGAGTGCAAGACAAATATGATTGGGGACAAAAGACCAGAATGGTAGCAGAAATGGGACAGTAAAGTCAAGCTCGTGATGTTTCATATGGGAGCCAAAAATCTGTTGGGAACTATATCAGAGACCATTTAGCTTCTTTTTGGCAAAGAACTTGTCCACACTTCCCCATATACTAATACTTTTTATGACGCTCAATTAAAAGGTGGTACATTAAGTAAACTGGAAGGAATTTTAAGACAGTTCAGCATTTAAACTCTGGCATGTCTTCTACTAGATGTTTTTGCCAGATCTACAGTAAGAATCAGGAACAAAAAGTACAGCCAAAGGATTTGCAGATTTGCAGTTTGAACAAAAAGGAAGCATGTGTAAACTTTGGGCCAAGGATGGCATGGTTTAACATCACTAAAACAATAACAAACACTTTGAAGTAGTGTAAGAAAGAAAATGCTTTGAGGGCATTGCAAGAATCAGCAAGATACTTATTTTCCCAAGCAAAAAGGTATAAATCTTTCATTTGAGACAGAACCTATAGGTTTCTTGCTGAAGAAATTCATCTAGAAGATTGATTCCCAGAGATTCACTTAGTATTCTTAGCCAACCAGGCTATCAGAGGCAGCTGCATCCACAGCCCAAGGGAGCTTGTCTACCAATCATATTGGTGGAATATCTAGGTGTGATCCATATAATGCTGTCTCCCTCTCTCTCTTTTTTTTTTTTGTTCTGGGGATTGAACTCAAGACCTCACATTTACCAAGCAGGCACTTATGGCACTGAGCTAAACCCCCAGCCCCAATGCTGTCTTTACTAGCATGAAGAATACAACATGTGTGGTATCTTGGAGGCTTCAAGGAAGATTTCAATGGAAGGCCTAGGAAAAGTGTCTTGGAGAGGTGCATGCATGAAGCTGTGTGAATGAAGCTGAAGGAGGTGAGGAGACCCCAAGAATTCAGAAATCCAGATATGTGAGTGTCCTGCAAAGGATTGCTGTAGTCAGCCAATGGAACAGCACAACAGAGAGGCCATGTGGGCTGAAAACAGCAAGGATATGTGGGTGTTGGACTGGCCAAGCCTTTCAGAACTCAAACTTTGTTCTATGTGCCCCAGAAACCAGAGATGTAGTTCTAGGATGTAACATTTACCCTGCTGGATTGGGTCTTACTTTTGTCCAATTCCTTTCTATTACCCTACTCCTCCCTTTTGGAATTTAAATGCTTAGCCTGTGCCATGATGTCATGGGATTAAGTTACTTGCTTTTTAAATTCTGCAGGGATTTATAGCTAAGAATTTGCCTAGATTCTCAGAGGAAACTTTTACTTGGGTTTTTAAAATATCCTATAATGATCCAGATTTTGGGATGGCATTAATGCACTTTTTAAATATTCATGGGATAGTTATGTCATGTAAAATGTAATCATGATCTCTTACTTATTTGGTGATTAAGTGGAGCTTTAGGAGATTCATTTGAGTTTCATTTTGACAAGACTTAGAATGTGATGGTTAAGCTGCATTGTTACTTTATTGACTTAGAACTGCTTAGGATATTAGTAAAGCATACATTTTGGTGTGTCTGAGGGGGTTCATGGATGTGTGATTTGGGGTAGTGTATCTGTTCCCTGGTCTTCTCCCTTGTGTCATGTTTTCCCTGCTCTGCTCCAGTCACCATGAAGTGAGCAGCCTTGCCCCACAATGCCTGTCAGTCATGATGTTTCTACCATGAAGCCAGCCAATCATAAACCACACCCTCTGAATTGAGCCAAATTCATCCTCCTCTGTATTAAATTACAAGTATCTGGTATTGTGTCCAGGAAACTAAAAAGCTGACCAACACATTGACATACCATCATCAGTAAACACTCTTTACATGCTAGTAGCATGTACATGATTAATAATTACAGGAAGAATAGCTAATGTAAACCTGGTGAGTCAAATGAAAATTAGGCATCGAGCCTTACATTTTTTGAATAATTATGCTCTGGTTATAAAAATGGTAACATAGTATAAAATCAAATAAGTAGGAATAATTATGATATAAAAAGGACACAAGGAAGGAAAAAGGATATATTTTCATCTTCAGAAAACAAGTAAAATTTAGAAGAAAGGATGAAATCAGAAAATCATCCTTTGACAATCATCATTACATAATTTGTTATTCCAGGAAGGAAATATTAGTGACTATAAAAATAATGACTGAAATTTAAAAGGCTTTGGTTACAAGTCCCAAAGTAGCTCATCATATGATACTTATTAATATAACATACAGAGAATAAAATAGATACACTTCTGTTACCACAGGACAAAATTCACTTGAGTTATCTAAGAATATATGAAAAATATGTTCTTTGTATCAGTTTCCAATGACATGCTTTTTTATTAATCTGAGACTTCTCCTGCAAAGTTATTAATGCTATATTTCTGTTATTGATCTCTTCACAGTGATATAGATATTCTCCAATGTTATCTATCTTCTTTACCATGTTCCTCCTTCCTTTTATCAGCAGAATCCTTGACACTCTATTTCTTCAAATAGTCTACTCTGAGTCAGCTTTGGCTACTATAAGTTTATTATGGTAATAAACTGTCTTAAACAACATTTAATTTTTATAATTCTGGAAGCTTAAATGTCTAAGATCAAGAGACTAGCACATTTGATTCCTTAAGAAGACCCTCTTCTTATTTTAGAGATGAATAGAAGGTCATACAATCACCATGTCATCACTTAGCAGAAAAACAAAGAGCTCTCATCTCTTTTTCTATTCTTCAAAGGACATTCATCGACTTGTAGAATCATATTTACCTTCCAAAGGCTTCTCTGACAAGGACATCACTTTATAGTTAGGACTCCAACCTAAACATTTTTAGTAAAAAATAAGCATTCAGATCATAATCTTTTCCCCCCACTATTATTCATACTTTTATTGCATATAAAATAAATTTATTTCATTTCAATAATTCTGCTCTTGTCCATCCCCAACAAATTTTGATATTGCCAAATTTTGTCCAGTGTCATTTTAATAAAGATTCTTATTTTCATTCGTATATCCATTGCTGAGATTTCTAGTGAGGTTCAGTATCATTTTATTTCTTAGATTTTCCTGTTTCTTTCAATGTGTTATCTTTTTATAATATGTATTGCTTTACGTATTACATAAATTTTATTTTACAGAAAAAATGTTACATTAATTTATATTAATTAAAATGGTACATTACATTAATATATAGATAAGATCGATGTTACATTAATTTATGTTACATTAATTTATAGATAAGATTGATGCACAAGGAAATGATCCTATTTTATAAAAGTAGGGCAAGTTTTATTTGCAAGTAAATTAAACTAAGTTTCATTAAACAAAATTGATTATGATCAAATTTCTACTACAATACTGAAAAAAATGTAGACAAGGAGAAAGGAAATAGAGTGAAGAATGTTTGACTTCTTGAACCTAACGCAGTGCGGGGAGATAAAATGCAGTGGGATCCTCACCCCCACTCAGTTTAAGACTCATGCACAACTGTATCTATGCAAGCCCCACTCCCTCAGCCCCTTAAAATGATGTACCCACTGCTAAACCTGGCATTTTAATAAGAAAATATCTATGTGCATCAAAGTTGAAAGTGTTTAGAGGCAGCCACTTGTGGGCTTTTTGGTGTATCATTCGAGAAGGGTTTGGGACTAATTTATGCCAAAAACATGAAGAGATAGTGTTAAGATTGAATTTGAGATGTGTCACATACTTGTATTTGCATGCAGAGTTTCTAAGTGTCTCAGGCCTTTTGTTTGTCCTGCTGACTCAAATCAGAATCAGAGTGGTTCGTAAATCATGTAGCCTGATCCACCAGGCTGGAAAACCCAAACTGGGAATTGTGGAAAGTTATTTCCTGATGACATGTGTAAATTGACCCACAATAACAACAGTCACAGCAGACTTTTGTTGGACTGAGCTACCTGTGTGACTTAATAGAAAATACCTTCCCTAATGAGACCCAAGTTCTCAAGCAACTTCTTCTAATGCCTGTTCCCCTTCATGTTAGCTGCTAATCATGCCACATTACACTCTTAACTCCAGAAAGGTGTGGAGTTTCCACAGAGAAAAAGAAATCTACGCAGGTAGGATTTGGGCCTGAACAAAGGAAACCTGAGTCCAGGGGAAGAACACAAGAGAAATTTTCCATCTGTGTGTTTGTTGTCTTCAGAGCTTTGTTTTAAGTCTCATACTGACCAGGAAACTGAATGGCTAGCCAGGGCTCATGACTCACCTGCTGCTAGAGCCTAGCAAGGAAGATGAATGTATAATGATGCAGATGCTCCAGACACCTGGGAATGAGGGAGGGCTGGGAGCTTACAGTGTAGCCACAATCCATGTCTCTCGGTCAAAAGCAAGCAAACTACCTTGCTTGTCAAACCTTCAACCTATGTTTGATAAGCTGACCTAATCAGGGCAAACATTCTCCTTTGCACTCACCTAGGCATGAGCTACTTTTCAGAAATAAATGACTTATGAATAAAAGTTAATTATTTAAAACAATTTATCAGAATTTCTTCATGATCAAAAGTGAAGAGTATAGAAATTTGCATGTAGAGCTATTCAGCTCTTCTGTGGTGCAACTCTGTGCTTTTTTCTTTTTATGAGCTCTGTCCTTTGGGCAAGTTATTTAACTTTTCTCTGCTCCTGGGTCCTCATCTATAAAATAAGCATACTGCCAGAGAGAAACAGTTCCCTTTTGGCTGTGCATTTAAATATGCTCAATGCATCTAGATAGGCATTTATGAAAATTAAATAAGATATTTTATAAAACAGAACATTCTTAGAATCATGCCTGCCATGTTGATTGAAAATACTCCAATATTTTTACATATTTTTTAAAAATTTTAATTAAAGAGAAAAAAAGCAAAACAGAAAAAAGGTAGAGGCAATATATAAATTCACAGAAAAAATAAATAGTAAGAAATCACTAATTGATAAATTACATATTGTCTTCTTAGACATAGTTGTTCAAGTTTCAAAATTAAAGCATACAAAGTGGACATTCAAACAGTAAGGCTGCAAACAGTTCTGTTGAATGATTCTATAAAAATTTAGCAACATGGTTATCAATCCTACACACTTAAAGATAAATGCAGTTATATCCTTTAGACACCTTCTTTTCCATTTTAAGTCCATTATCTGTTTATTTATATCTGTTTCAATTTGCTCAACACCTTACTGACTTGCTTTGTTGTTGTTATTTAATTTTAATGACCTTATATTCTGTTGCTTTGTTTTTGAGTTTCTCCTCATCCATGGCCCATGGATCAGCTTTGGTGGAATTGGGAGTTTTTTGGAGGTATTGTGTTACTTTGTTATCTACTTTTATTTTTTGAAGGTAGCAAAATACAGCAGAACAAGACAGAACAAACCCATGCGAGGCAGTGCAGTGAAACTGGCACAGAACCTCACAGTAGGTTACCAGGACAACAGCAATAGGCACAATAGTACATCCTGTTCAGTTCACATTAGCTGTTTTTTCAATCAGGTAGACCAAAATGGAAGGAAATATTGAACTTACAAAAACAGAATATTGAATAGAGCAGTACCACTAATCAGAACTGAGCAAAACAGTGATAAAAATATTTGCCTTCAAATAAGGAAATCCCCCTTACTTGCCACACTGCATACATTCATCCTCCCAAGAGATACTCAGACCTCTGACTCCCACTTGCTAATGGGGGGTGGGGGAGAGGTTGGATCTATGTTTGATTCTTAGCCCACACACCAGCAGGCCCCCAGCCACTTACCAGGGCAGTTAGCTGGATGCCTGTTCTCCCAGCATCCCAAGTTCCAACATGATGCAGAGCTCAGGGAACACCAATAGTTCTCGCCCTGGAGCAGCAGCAGCAGCTTGTCAGTCCCCAAATTCTTATAGGTGGGGCTTTTCAGAGATGACTGGATCTATGGTATATGATGCTGGTATTAAGGCTGTGTGATTACTATATTAGTCTGCTGATTGTTTAGGCATTGTTCTGAGTACAGATAATGGGAAACCCATCCTCAGTGTGTGTGGCATCTTCCAAAGTGTGGGTAGTCTGAATTAAATATAAGGGACAGAAAAGAGATCTCCTTCTTTCACTTGCTACTTCATTGCTTTGCTTCATTCTTCCTGCCATGAACTGTTTTCTTCTCTGTGATCTTGCTCTGCTATGCCACTGTGCCTTGGAGCCAGATAATTATGAACTGAAACCTCTATAAACTGAGCTGTGATAAACCTTTCCTCCTTTAACATTGGTTGTTATTTTGTCTCAGAAATGAGAAAAGTAACTAAGAAAATTGCCCAAGTACATTTACTTCCCCTATACACATATTACTCAGCTTCATGGATGAAGAAAAGCAGGAGTATTTCAAAGCCAAGTACAATCTAGATTGAATGAAGTCCAGTCCCAGTGTCTTATCTTTGAAAACTGGATGAAGTGGAGACACTATACATGAAGCCTGCTTCTTCTAAAAAGTGAAGATTTACTGATCATAAATACTGCAGTACAACACATTTATTTGTTCACAACATAAAGCATTCAACTCATCTTGGTTCCTTTTTCTATTTGTGTTTTAGTTTTTTTTAATCATCTTAGCAAGCTGATTATTTTAGGATCCAGTGTATAATCTAATAAAATAGTTATATAATGAAATTTTTAAATACAGAAAACATATAAGATCAGGTTTATGCAAAATAGTCTTAATTTTACATATAAAAATTATATTGCCTAAAGATTAAAATAAATGTTTTAAATCCTAAAGAATAGCCACATATCGTAGTGCACCCTTGTAATCCTAGTACTCAGGAGGGTGTCATGGCTTGAATCTAGATGTCTTCCCAAAGCATCACATCATTGTATATGAGGAGTTTTTGGGGGCCATCTGTATGTCAATATCTATTTGGATATGGCTGGATCTAGGATGTCCAATGCTAGGATCAAAAATGCAGTTCTGGGATTGAAATGCATGTGATGTTAGGATTAAGGCAGTCCCATCCTGGAGGTGAGAGTTACCTGCCCTAAGGGTGGGTAGCATGGATAAGATATAAGGGACAGAGAAAGAGGGCTGTCTCTTGTCACTTGTCCCTTTCTGCTTGCTGCAATGCTGCCTTCTGCCTGCCATGAACTATTTCTCCTCTGTGATAACACTTGGTCTTGTCATCCTGCCTTGGCGTCAGCCAACACTCTGAACACTGTCTCAAAAAATGTATGTGAAGGAATGTAGCACAACTTGAAAGCCCTGGGTTTAATCCATGATTAAATAAATAAATAGTATTAATAAGATTCATCAGTCTGGTTTATGATTACACAGAAGCTGCTCTGCTATCATCTCCAAATCAGGTTTTTACTTTGTTTTATTTGCAGCAGAGGCACAGACTGACTGACCTGTTCACAGATAAGGCCAATGCCCAGGAACAGAAGCCAAGGTGACAAAATTTTTTTAAAAAGTTGGATTTCTCTGTATGTCAATATTTGGATTCCCTCCAATTCATGGACAATCTGTGGCCAATTCACCAACAACTGTGAGCTGAGAAAAATACACTGTGAACTTTCCTCCAAAAGAAAGATTATTGGATTCTGATAGAGGCAAAGGCCTATAGCTGCTCATACCCAGAGAGCATCCCTGAAGAGCAGATGTTAACTGTCTTCCAGCACAATGAACCAACAAGCCTCAGTGTGCACACACATGCATACACATACACACACACATGAAATAAAAACAGAATCATTAAAAGAAAGGGCAAGAAAATTTCTTCAAAAACTCCCAATTCTTCAAAACTGATCCATGAGGCATCAAGAGAAGGAAATCAGGGCAACCCACCAGGGACACTTTCTGTCTGTTAGACAGAAGCTTTGTTTCTCTCAATAAATATATTCTGCTCTTAACCTCCATTGTTCCTAAAATTTATTCTTTAAACTTAGAGAACACAAACTCATAAAAGACATTTAGAAGATTGGGAGTTTCTTTCCCCTGTATCATTTTGAGGTCTAGCACTAAGATCATTGGATGGAAGTAAGAGTTTGCTTTGTTTCATAGACTTTGGACTGTGACTCATTTAGGCAAAAAATTTTATGCTTCAAATTTTGTTATGTCTTTGCCCATTTCTTACAATTGCTTTTGCTTTGGCTCTTATATAGTTTTGTTAAAATGACAATAAAGACAGAAAAAGTCAAGATGGCTGATCAGTGAGCAATGAAATACCAAGCCTTCTGGGAGAAACAACTCATATGCCAGAATAAAACACCCCAGAGAGACCCAGACAGAAGGAGATGCATCCTCTTGACACAGGAAGAAATTAAAATGTAAAAAAGCTCATCAAACATGTTGAGACTACATCTGAAACAGCTAAAAATTACAGGACACAGCGTTTTCACTGTGACCTGCCAACTTTGAGCAGGGCTCAATTTGCACCAGCTTGAATCCACGCCAGCCAGCAGAGCTGCCCAAACTCTTTCCCGCTGCCAATCACAGGAACCACAGCAGCACTGAAGTCGGGGTTTGGTGAGCGCAACAGAGAGCGGAGCCAGTGAAAGGACCTTCATTAATCCATGGTCAGTGCTGGGAATGAGACCCCCTCCATGGGAAGGGCATGATCAAATGGTCGACATGTTGGAATCAGGCAGGAGGAGCCTAAACTGTGAATGACAGTAACTTCAGTTGGTTGCTCCCTCACCAGAGCAGATTCCTGGGATTTGCTTGGGTGAAGGCCCCTGATGTTTGGCTGGCCTGGTGGGGAGGGGCAGGCAGGAGAGGGCGGAGGTCCCTTACCGGTGTGCTTTAGAGGAACTGTGGCCAACAGGGAAGGGGGCTGGGACCTGCACTGTAACCTGTAAGGAGGAAGCCAGGACCATGACAGGAGAGAGAGGCAAGAGGAGGCCCCCAGCCCAGAACCCTGACAGCACTGATCCAGGAGAGGGAAAAATAAGGGAGACTGAGGGCAGCAAACACACAACATCAGACATGGCTTCAGTGGACTTTAAGAGGTATCTTTGAGACCTTGTAGATGAGCTTAAAACTGAAATATTAAATCAGGTAAAGCAAGATATGAGTAGAGTAATGAAAGAAATGCTCTCAGGAAGCATCTCTCAGGAAGATACAGATGGAAGAAGGGAGGAACACAAAAAAAGGAGAGAAACATTCAATAAAGAATATAAAGAAAATATAGGATACATGAAGCAGATTCAAAAAGACTACTAGGAAATTAAAAACTCCATTGAAAGCTGGCAAAACTCCTTAAAAGAAACTAAGGATAGACTATCAAAACTTGAAGACAGGTTTGCAATGTGTGATCATGAAAGGAAAGATCTCTTAAAAATAACAAGGAAACAGGCAGTAACAATACAAAGGCTAGAAGATGACAAGAGAATCTACAATTTAAGAATAAGAAACGTAAACGAAGAAGCAGGAATACATACAGGTGAATTACAAAGGCTATTCACAGAAATAATTAAGGAAAACTTCCCAAACATGGGAAAAGAAAATGACATTCAGTTATGTGAGGCATACAGAACTCCAGCCACCTACAACCAAAACAGATCTACACCCAGACATATAATAATCAAGATAGCAGAAATTCAATATAAAAACAGAATATTAAAAGCCATCAGACAAAAGAAACAGATTACCTATAAAGATAAGCCCATCAGGATCACGGCTGACTTCTCCACACAGACCATCAGATCAAGAAGAGCTTGAAGTGAAGTATTCCAAGCCCTGAAAGAAAATATCCTTCAGCCCAGATTGATGTATCCTGCAAAGCTGTCTCTAGAAATTAATGGAGAAACAAGATGCTTCCATGACAAAGAGGAACTGGGGGAGTTTGTGACCACCAATAAAACACTACAGAGAATACTTAAGGACATTCTAGAGAGAGAGGGAAAAAAATGCCAGGATTTTAGGAACAGTGGCAGAAAGGCCTCAATGTGTGGGGCAGGCAGTAGAATGAAGGAGAAAACTAGGCAAACAAATGCAGAAAAATAGCATAGCAGGAATGAGGCAGACAAGGATGACTAAAATCTCTAACATAGATGGCCTTGATACACTATATTTTTAATAGTGCATCAGGATTTAAAATCCATATTACTCACACTACCCTGCTTAGGATGTGTTACATTCTGGTCCACTCATTCTAGATTTGAGGGTACAGTTATCCCAAAAATAATACATTATAGTATGGTAATCAGCCCTAATTTCCCATTAACTTAATCTAAAGCTCTGTAAAACCTACACTGTTTTACCATGACTGATAGTAACCGAATCTGGTTTGTTAGATTGCTGTTTTGTATTGATAGATTTTATTCAAAGCTGGTAAAATTGATAGGATCAAGTCTGAGAGTATAGGCAACTGCACTTAAGATGACAAGATTCACTACAATATCCACTCTGGTTTGATTATTACCTGCTTTTGAAGTTTTATACTGCCTACAATGTTTTTTTTTTTTACTAATATTGTTATGTACTGCTATATTCAATTATACTGCTATATTCAATTATGCCTGATGATATAGATAATTCTATTGAAGATAATAAGAAACAACACAGCAATCATTGTAGATCACCTTGTGCTGTGGTTTTATATGACTTTTTGGTTTCACGTTTTTATAGGAGTTTGTTTTGTTTTGTCTTGCTATGTTTTGTTACTCCCTCTAATGCAGAAAGGATAGAAATACATGATAGAGACTGATGTATGTGTAGCTGCTTACACTCTCACTGTTTGAATATCTACTCTGCATGCTTTAATTTTGTAACTTGAACAACTATTTCTAAGAGGACAATATGTAATTTATCAACTAGTGATTTCTTATTGTTTATCTTTTTTTTGAAATTCTCTACTATCTCTACCCTTTACGTGCTTTTGTTTCTCTTTAAATAAAAAATAAAATAAAATAAAAATACCAAAAAAATAACAATAAATGCAAGGTTATAAGGTTATGACGTTCCTTCAATGGAACATTTTTATTTCTGTTTTGTTCTTGTACATGTTGCCTTTGAAGTAGTTAAATTTAGTGATGCTCCTTGCTTGACTTTAGACAATAGTACTAGAGAGAACAACATTAGAACATACCGTGTAGTATTTAATATAAACTTCTGTAAAATGAATCTTCTTAAATAAAATCTAGCTCAAACTTAGAAAATATGCATGCCTATAGTGAAACGTGGGACTCCTTCCACCAGTTAAGTAACATATGGCATTAAGTTGTGAACTTCTAAAACCCTTACTCCAAACTCATAAATTGTTAGGCAATGATCTTGCTCAGGCTTTTAACTATCTCATATAGAATTTTGACAAATAGTGCTTACTAGTTAAATGCCTTAATAGCTAGTTAAATGCCTTAAGAGTAGCTGCCATTCTTAAAACAGAGGACAGGTTTCCCAAGCACCTTCTTGTGATTCCCCAGTGAATCCAGTGGCCAATGTAATGTTGACCAGACAGACAGCTGGATTCCTTTCTGGAGACTGATCTCTGGTTGTATGGACCAATAGAAACTGAGAGCAACTGAGGGGCCATCACCAGGACTACTCTCTGGCAGACACCCAAAGGTCCCTAAGTGGAAACTGGCTCCTGACCACAAACAAATCTTCACTTATCTATGGTGTTTATATCTATCTACTCATAAACTAGAAACTCTCCTGAAGCTTTTCAGTTGATTTTAAAATCACTTAGACTACCCCTCCCTTCAGATATCAAGCTAAGGCTGCTGGCAACAATTGTTTATGTTTCACAGCAGCTAGTAGGAGACTGATTTGTGTTTGTGCCTTACATATGTTAATTAAGAGAAAGAAATCACACTGCACAGCTAAACTATTCAAAAGGAGAACAGAGGAGGTTTTAAAAGAGCTATATAATAAAAATATAATAAAAAGATGAATAAGGCAATAGGCAAGCTAAAAAAAGATACAACTAAACATATATTGGACCTAATAAACAAAATGAGTCTACAGAAAATACTAATAAAAAGCTAGCTTAGGTAAGCAAGATGATACAAGAATGTCTAGCACAGAAAAGAAGAGTCCATAAAATATATCAAGTAGAAATTTAGGAGATTAAAATTTCTGTTGAAATTATGAGCAGCAGAGTAACCAATGTGAGAACAGTGTGTCAGAACAAGAATACAGAGCATGATGAAACTTCTGATCATTACTGGGCATTTGCCTCAGATTACAAATCATTATCAGATTATTCCTAGCAATGCTTTACACTGCAGACACAGCTACAGCATTCTCATCAGTTCCCACATTTGCTGAGATGTAAATTGTGGTTGATTAACTGATATCTTCATGCCAATAGAGCATCTATATTTTTTATTTTCTCATATTTCCACATAGGATGAGGCATTTACTATGGATCCTATATATTCATAGAAACCTGGAATATTTGGATTATACTCTTATTTGCAGCTATAGCTACAGCTGTCATAGACAGTATTCTACCCTGAGGACAAATATCATTTAGGTTAAGGTTAGGGTGCAACTGTATTTGTAAATCTTCTATCTGCCATCCCTTACATTGGCTAAACCTCAGCTGAATGAATCTGAGGGGGATTTTCAGTTGACAGAGCAACTCTAACACAATTCTTTATCTTTTGCTTTATTTTTCCACTCACTATTACAGCGTTAGTTATAGTTCACCTCCTATTTCTTCATGAAACTGGATGAAACAACCCCTCAGGCTTCAACTCACACTCAGATAAAATTCCACTTCACCTATATTATGCAATAAGAGATATTTTAGGCCTTCTATTTATATCATTAACTTTACTAGCCTCAGTCCTATTCTCATCAGACGTTCTAGGTGACCCAGATAACTACACATCAGCAAAACCCTTAAATACTGCATATTAAACCAGAATATTTCCTGTGTGCGTATGCTTTCACTCAATCCATACTAAACTTAGAGAAGTTCTAGCCCTAATATTTTCAATTTTAATCTTAGTCCTATTCCCAATTTTACACTCATAAAAACAATGCAGCACATCATTTCAACCACTCAGTATCTCTTATGAGTCTCAGTACCAAATCTAATTGTTCTTATATGAATTGAGCGGTTAACCAGTTGAACACCCATTCATATCCGTGGGCCGATTAGCATCTATAGTCTACTTCACTGATATCTTAATTCTTATACCCTTAGAAGCATAATAGAAAATAAATTATTTAAATGAAGAGCCCTTGTAGTGTAATAATTACTTAGATTTTGTATACTAAAGATGGAAAAATTCATCTTCCCTAGAACAAAAAAATAACTCAAGGAAGAAGCAACAGGCTACACTATCAGACCCCAGAGCTGAAATTCTTATGAAACTATTCCCTGAATTTATGATAAAACTTCAATTTATATAGTTATTTTTCCATATTTATGTATTGTGTACATTTATTTTCACATTAATAAATACACAGGTACATACATACATAACAGCATAAGCCATTACATGTCTAATTAGCTTTAATTTCACAACCCCATGCTTATAAGCAAGCACAATAAACTGAGATGTACATAAATCATTCAATTCTGTATTCTAACATCACTTCTAAACAGTATGAATATTATTTTCCTAATAAAATGATTGTACTTTACATAATACATTCATTCCATTATCAGACATTAGAACATTAAATCATTCAAGTCCTTATCAGGAGGCCTGTCACTCTCCAATAGTCACTTCTTAATGTTCCATCCTCTGTGAACCCCTCAAATCACTAGACAGAGATAGATCCCTCTTCTTGCTCTGGGCCCATACTATGCAGGGGTTGATGCTACAACAAGTTTTAAAACTAGAATAGATATAATGCTAAAAACACTGTTGATGAGATAGTTTGCATATTAACTGGCGAAACAAATAACTCCTCCAGGAATGCTGATCAGACACCGAGGTCCTTTCTTCCTGCCTCACTGGCCTTAGAACATAGCAATACAGAGACTTCAGATGCCCCTGTTGTTGCTTCTGCTACCACTCAGCCAGGCAAAATAGAAGTGCAGTTCTCTCTGTCTCTCTCTTTTTTTCTCCTGATCCAACCCTTCACTGCCTGTTTGTAACTTCATAAACAATACAGGGGGAATATCACTGGCTCTACCAAACAAATGGAGATAGTGAAAGTGGAGGAAGCCAAATCATCTCACCAAAGAGAATTACAAAAGGAGTTTTTTCTGGATTCATATTCTTCAAGTGTCACTTGGTGGGCTAAGCATAAATTGGGTTTTTCTAAGCAAAAACTACAATTCTACAGTTGTCCCACTGAGTTAAAAATTTGTATAGAATGACACAAGTCTTATGTGTGTCTAAATGTACCTCTGTCTTCACAGATGAAATGATATCAAGCATAAAGCATGTTTTTATGATTGTAAAGAACCTGCAGTGGATTTATGTACACACATCCCATCACCTTTCTGGAATTAAAAAGGTGACTTTAAAAGATTAAGTGCCTGCTCAGGTATGGTAGTGTATGTATAATCCCAGCAGTCTAAAAGGCTGAGGCAGGGAGATCTCAAATTCAATCATAATCTGGGCAACTCAGTGACTTAATGACACCATATCTTAAAAAGAAAAAAAAAAACAGGAAGCAGGCAAAGGACATAACTTAGAAGATCCTGGTTTCAATCTCAGTACCAAAAAAAGACAGAGATTAAACCCCAGATAAGGGTGACTTGGCTAACACCAGAACCGTAAAAAGAATGCTGATTTGTGCTGAGTCAGAGTATCATTACACTCTAATTATCATTATAATTTTATGGAAGTTCTTTGCTATAGAGAAAAGAAAAGCAGTTTTAGGTCACTCAGAATTTGAATTCCATACAAACAGCATGTGTATAAATATACAAAATTTATTTAAACTCATTGGAATTCTTTATTCTTGTCAGTAAAGTATACAGAGCAATACTCTGTTGGATCACTGGCATAGTTAAATGACATGTTAAGTACTTGCGTTTACTATTAATTTATTACTGTCTTCTTTGTGCTTTAGTCTGCTCTATTGTAAATTGAGGATAAGAATTCTATCACACATGATTGTTTTGCGCATTTAATATAAATAAATGGCAGTGCCCAGAACAGCACTTGGCACATAGCGAAGAACTGAAAGAATGTTAGTTGTTGTTCTCAAATACTTTGCACTCATCATTATTTACTTATGACAGCCTTATATTTGAGATGGATCATTATTACTATACCTGAATATACTAGGAATTTTTCTTCATATTCATTACTTGAGTCTATTTGCAAGTCTTTTATATGCAGCCTTAGATGAGTAAGGGAAGCTATGATGCTATAAAGCTAATACAAAGTGCAAACTTGGGGCTGAGTGTGTATGTACTAATGGTAGAGTATCCACTTAGGAAGCACGAGACTCGGTTCAGTTCTGTGTACAAATGCATATACACACACATACACATATACAGATACAAACTCACTCAATTGATGGAAAATTTATTCTCTATATTTTCTAGAAATTTTCTGGTTTCTGTAGTCTTAATTGTATTCATGTGGGGGGGGGAGTGTTCACGTGCATGTATGTATGTATGAGGGCATTTATTTTTACGTAGTATTATCTGTCACATAAATTCCTGTATCTACCACCATAATCTAGATATTCATCAGCTTCACTATCTCCAAAATCTCCTTTATAACCATAGCCATTGGAATATTGAAGGGGTTGATGACTGTTCTTAATAACTAATAAACAAGCCTGTTTTCTGTCTTGAAAGTCTATACTGCCTCCTTCAAGGTTCCTTGCTGCAAAGACTATCATCAGAAATGGTCTGAGTAAAAAGCAATCAGAGTCTTGTGTTTGCACACACACACACACACACACACACAGAGCAAACTTTTACCAGTCCAAGAGACTGGTAAAAAGAGACTGGTAAAAAGAGGTAGACTCATGAAGGTCTACCTCTGCCAACATTAATTCCCCTGTCCTTGAATGAGTAAGAACACATCAGGTTTTTGGATAAGTGTATGCTGCTTTGTGTCTAAGTAGCATCCTAACCATGTTCACTTGTTTCACTGCTAGGTGGATATACAGGCTCCTCATGGAGACATCACTGACTTTGTTGCAGAACACTAAAATCTGCACAGGATGAGGGGAGAGAGTACAAGATGAGAAGCAACAGAATGTGCTGTGGCTCATATGCTGTGTTTGAGGGAGTCTATTGTTAAAATAGTGCTCTCAGTATTTTCTGTAGACAGATTATAAAACTTCAAAATCCCTTCTTTTCCATGTAGTTGAAATTAAATTTATAAGATCACTTACAAAATGAATATATTAGCAAAAGGGAAATATTTACTAAACAGCAGACATAAAATAATTTTCAAATGCTCCCTAGCACATGATATTTTTCCAAAATGTGTGTTCTTTTTCATAATTAATAAAAATGTTAGAAAACACCAAAAACATTTAGTCTTTGAGGAAAATAGCCTGATCTAGTACTTTATTTACATATGAGTGTACTATAATTAATCATTTTTTCCAAAAATTTATAAGATGAGAGCATAGGTGCTGAATAATCAAACAGTGCAATACTTTATTACATATATAACACTTCTAAGATCATCTTGTGAGGGTTGAGATGCCCGCCGCATGTAGGAAGACCCCAACAGATGCCTTCTCATGCAATTGGCAAGGGGTCTTTATTGTCCAAGTATGCGTGGGGCTCACTGAACATGCAGGACCAGAGAGCCCCGAGTTGAGCAGGACCAGGGCTTTTAAGCTATAGAACAAAGGGAGGAAGGACTTTGGCAAGCGTGGTTACAGAAGCAGAAGGCATTGGTTAGTTTAAATGGCTTTTTACATTCATTGGAGGAGACGACCATAGGGAGGTCTAGATTTGGGCAGCAGAGGGTGCTTCCTAATATGGGCAGCAGATGCTCAGGAAGGGTACATTCTGTAAATTTCTTAGTCATGAGAGGGGGCTGTTTTAAATTCCTCTTACATCCCCCCCTTTTTGTGTTGTGAATCTCTAATCTTAGAGATTGGGGTGTTTATTGTTGGGATCATCTAGATTCGCATATTGTTGTCTGAGGAGCATTAGTTTTACATTGCCAATCTGACATTATAGTAGGTTTGTTATTTTATTTAATATATAGGGTCCTATAGTTATTATTAAGAGTAGCACAATCAAGGGTGCCATTAGGGCCAACAGTAAGGTGGTGAGCCATGGAGACTGGCTGAACCAAGACTCAAATAAGCTTGTTGGGCTTCTTGTTCTTTTTGTCTTTGGTCTAATCTTTTTCTGAGTTTGGCCATGGACTCTTTAACAACTTTATAATGATCTGTATAGAAGCAGCATTGTTCTTTTAAGGCTGCACGTAATCCCCCCCTCCTTAAGGAAAAGTCCTAGGGGAAGGAGAAGAGGAATAGCAACCCTACGAACGTGTAACTTGAGGGATTTTTAGTCTTTTTAAAATTTCTATTGAGGCTCTGGCAGTGGCGGTGCTGGCTTGAGGTGAGATGTGTGGATCCAGGATGCGATGTCATCAACTTTAACTGCTTTAGGGGTAGTCAGGAGTTTCCAGCGTGGTTTTAGGGTCTGTATCTGATGGCGACGGACGTAGACGAAGTCTCCCACATTGTATTGGTGATGAGCAGGTCCGTTGCTTGGCTGGTAGGCTGAAGAGGGTTGGCGTCACAGGACCTTTTGAATTTGGTCTAGAGCCTGGAGTCTATCAATTAAAAAGGTATGGGGTAAATGGGTGTCCTTAAGTAGGGGGCTGAGGTCTTGAATGGGGGGAGGGGTTCCATATAGGATCTCAAAGGGAGTTAGATTAGGTGGCTGGGAAGAAAGAGTGTTTCTAGCTCTGAACAAAGCATAAGGTAGGAGCATGGTCCAGTCTTTAGAGCCAGTCTCTTTGGCTAATTTTTCAAGGTCTCATTGATTGTTCTATTTATTTTCTCTACCTGTCCTGAACTTTGGGGTCTATAAGCACAATGAAGTTTCCAATCAATCCCCAATATCTTGGCCAATCCCTGACTTACCTGAGCCACAAATTCTGGTCCATTATCAGACCCAATTACCTTTGGCAGGTCGAAACGAGGAAAGATCTCTTCCATTAACTTTTTAACTACTGTCGGTGCAGTTTCCCTTTTGGTAGGGAATGTCTCGGTCCATCCTGAGAAAGTGTCTATAAAGACTAACAAATATTTAAGCCCATATCTAGTTGGCTTTATCTCAGTAAAATCCACTTCCCAGAATTGTCCTGGCCGGGTTCCTCGTAATCTCTTTTCTTTTGGGGATTTGGAGGGGAAAGCGTTGACAACCTGGCAAGCTTGGTAACTTTTGGTAACTTGTTCTGCTAGTTCCTTAATTTGGGCGGCTGACAGTTGACTATCCATTGATTGATTTCTGGCCAATAAGCACAACTTTTTTGTCCCCATATGGGTTAACTTATGGGTCTGTTGGAAATAGGCTAGAAGTTCTGTTTTTCCCATCTTGGGAGTTCAGAGAGGCTCATTTGAACAGGTCTCTGATAGAGTATTGACCTCCAGGAGCAAAGTGGTAGGGGCACTTAAGGCTGCCTGCTTCACAGTTTTATCTGTATGGTTGTTGCCCTGTATTATAGGGCCTGTACCTTTTTGGTGGCTATTGCAGTGCACTATGGCCAATTTTTGTGGTAGCATAATAGCCACCAAGAGTCTAAGAGTTTCTTGTTTGTTTCTGATCTCCTTTCCAGCAGAAGTTAGGAGTCCTCTCTGTTGGTAAATAGCCCCATGTACGTGCACCATGGCAAAAGCGTAGCGGCTATCAGTATAAATGGTTGCCCTTTTTCCTTTTGCCAACTCTAAAGCCTTTGAAAGGGCAATTAATTCTGCCCTCTGTGAGGATGAGCCTTCTCTCAGTCTTGAAGACCAGATAACTCGAGTCCCATCTGTAACCGCGGCCCCCGTGTGTCTCTTACCTTCTAGTAGGAGACTGCTGCCATTGGTGAACCAGGTTACCTCAGCATCTAGGAGTGGCCGGTCTGTCTGGTCTCAATGAATTCCAATTTCCTCTGCCAGAATCTCTTGACAGATATGTAAGATTGGCTCAGATTTCTCATCAGGCAGTAGAGTGGCTGGGTTGAAGGCAGTTGGAGGACCGAATGTTATTCGGTCCTTATTGAGCAGGAGGCTTTGGTAGTGAGTGATTCTGGCATTGGAGAGCAATCTATCTGGGGGCTGGCAGATGACACTTTCTAACGTGTGTGGGGCTACTATGGTCAATTTTTGTCCCAGAGTCAGTTTATCTGCGTCTTTGGTTAGGATAGCTGTTGCTGCGATAGCCTTTAGACAATGGGGCCATCCATTTGCCACAGGGTCTAATCTCTTTGACAAATAGGCCACAGGTTGCTTCCATGGGCCGAAGGCCTGAGTTAACATCCCTCGAGCTATTCCTCATTTTTCATTGATATCACTTGGGGCCCTTGAGGCCTGAAGGTTATTTTAGCTCTTAGTTTAGTTAGAAGATCTCTCCCCATAAGGGGAGCTGGGCACTCCGGTATTACTAAGAAGGAATGTAGGACTTTACCTTTACCTAGGTCCATAGTCCTCTTAGTGTTCCATGCTCTGTATTTGCTCCCATTAGCCCCTTGAATTAAGGACCTCTTGGATGAGAGAGGTCCCAGTGGGGCTTGGAGAGCAGAAAAGACAGCTCCCATATCTACTTTAAAGTCGATTGGGGTCCCCTCCACGTTAAAAGTTACCCTGAGCTCGGGGAGGGGATCCGAGCCTTGTCCCCTGTAGTCTTCTCCTTCCAAGGCCAGCACATTAGGTTGGCATTGTTGAGCCTCTAAGGCCTGTTCCTTTTGTCTTTTTCTTTTGTTTTTTTCTTTTAAGCTTGAGGCAATCTTTGATGAGGTGTCCCAGCACCTTGCAATATGCACATTGGTTGGGGTCAAGAGGAGGGCATCATGGCTTATCCTCATCTATGTTTCTCTGAACTCCTTTTACTACTGTGGCCAAGATTTTTGCAATTCCTTATTCCTCTTTCTATCTTTGGTTAGTTCTTTCTCCTCTCTCTTTTGGAATATACTTTATCAGCTTTTTTACCAAATCTCTTAAAGTCAAGTCTTGTAACCCATCTAATTGTTGGAGCTTACGCCTAATGTCTGAAGCCAACTGACCTATAAAGGCCGTGGCAACAGATGCCCATTGTGCCTCATCTTGAGGGTCAAAGGGAGTGTACCTACGGTAAGCTTCCATTAGTCTCTCTAAGAATACTGAGGGTGATTTGGTAGGCCCTTGAAGGATCTCCCTTACCTTAGCCAAATTTGTAGGCCGCCTAGCAGCCACTCAGAGACCCGCCACTAGAGTCTGACGATAGATGGACAGATGCTCCCTACCTTCCGGAGTATTGGGGTCCCAATCAGGGTGGCGCAACGGGAAGAAGTCATCAATGATATTTGGGAGCTGGGTAGGTCTCCCATCCTGTCCTGGCATGAGTTTTCTGGCCTCTATGAGGATTTGATCCTTTTCTTCTGTGGTGAACAAGGTCCCCAGCAACTGTTGACAGTCGTCCCAGGTAGGCTGGTGAGAGAACATGAGAGACTCCACCAACCCGGTTAACCTAGAAAGGTCCTCAGAAAAAGGAGGGTTATTATTTTTCCAATTATATAAGTCAGAGGAGGAAAAGGGCCAGTATTGGAGTGCTGGCATTTCTCCCCCATTCCCATCATCCAGCATGGGTCCATGCAGCCTGAGGGGGAGTGTGATTGCCACTCTGTCTTGAGGGCCCAGGGCCCACTGATCTTGGGTTCCTTGGGCTGGCCTATAGTCTGTAGCATCAACTAGGGGGCCCTTACTGAATGAGCACAGTTAGAGTCATTATCATAATACAGGAAGAGTCTGGGAGGTGCCTGGAATTAGCCCAGGGTGCCTTAAGGTACAGATGATTGTGCTCATCAAAGGTTTGCAGCTAGGCTTTAGGCACTGTCAAAGTTGATTAAATGTAGCACAAATAGCAAAACAGTAACTTGATCAGAAATATCTAATTGATCATGAAATAGATTGCCATGCCATAAATGTGTCCCTACATTACAATTTGCCTTAAGAAGTACATGGAAGGAAGAGCTGCAAATCTCAGCTATAAGTGTAGGTCCTACCTCATGAAGCTAGGTAGGGCCAGGCTGCTGTCCCAGGTAAGTTTTCAGTATCATACACCACTTATGTGCATTTTTAAAGGTGAAATGTTGAAATGGTTTTAGACCCTTTGGGCTAGCATTTAAATCCATGGAGGTTTTACCTGGTGAAGGAAGTTCCCTCCAA